>WURS02072367.1:0-10396 GCA_011762765.2 Rhinocypha anisoptera | reverse complement strand
TGAAGTTCTCTCGGGTTGGCAACCGGGTCAAGGGCTCCATTATAGCTCACAGTGGAGCCCTTGACCCGGTTGCCAACCCTAGAGAATTTCACATACATGCATAATTGTTATTCGAACTGTAAATAATTTATTTTATGAATTTGGTGAAAAATATATAAATTAGATATTTCGTAACATTTTCTCTCTCAGCTTCTTCAGCTCAGAATGACAGGTAAGAACAATGACGTTTAATATTTAAGGAAATAAACCCTATGTATGTAAAAGAATAGTCGTTGAAGCAATAAGGACGTCATTACAGTTAGTTTTCACTTAAATGTAAAAACAGAATAATGTTATAGCAAGAAAGATTACCATTTTTATCTTCCGCTTGAAGGATTTGTGGAAACCATATCAATCATGTTAACCCGTCGCGAATGGAGAATGTGAGGTGAATATGGGTAAAGAAGGTTCGAAAGATATATAGGTTGAAAGAAATCTATAACCCTGGTAAAATTATCTTCCGGCAGTTGAGTCGATGATTTCGAATTTAAATTATATAGATAACATCAAAACTGATAGCAATGTTTAATATTTTTGATCAATTAATTAACATAGGAAGTGATTTTTCTATCATTTTTTTAACTTAACCCACAAAACCTATCTACATAATATCTATTTTTTCTTCCATCGTCCAGCAAGTAGAGGAATGTTATGGGTATGGATGAGAGCTGTGACTAACGGCGGTAACAGAGAAAATAATAAGAGGTGTATACGTCTAGACATATATGTACCCAATAATTAATTGCAGTTGCCTCCATTTACATTCAATGGTCCCAGTCTCACCAATAACCTCAGGCCGCACTTGACGGCATTTCTCAACAATCATGATATATTTCAGATTACATCGAAAGGTGCAAGCAATGCAAGAAATAAATATATTTATGGCAAAACTTTGGGCAGGCACATCGTCGAGGAATTACGTGGCCGCGCTCATGACAAAGCCAGCCTCTCTCATTTCCCGCAGTGCCCGGTGGGAGTGTTCAGGAGAGGGGAAAGGAAGCCGCTTTACGCCGAGGGTTGACTATGACGATGGTGAGGGCTGTCCGGGAAAATTGGTGCGTGAAGGGGGATGTCCCGCCTCGCGATAAAACTCAAGCGTTCAATCCCGAGATCACCGCAGAGCGCTCTTTTCTTCGGTCAAGGGAAAGGGTGTAGAGTGTAATAGAGAGCTAGTGCGTCGTGGGAAATCCACGCCAGAGAGCTGGTTGGAGGGGATGGCGTTGCAGGCCGGAAGTGGGACGAATCCCTGCGCCGCTTTGTACCTTATGGCTGCTCAATCAGATCAAAGAGTGATATGTGCCAGTGGAGGATGAATCTTTGGAGGGAGTAGTGATAACACTTCTGATTCGCACTGTGCGAATTGCTGCTCGTGGTGGAGGGGATATGAAGGCGGACAAATGGGATGAGAGAGAGAGGAGAGATGAGGACGGTCGAATACGACGCCAGCAACGAATGTAAGTCGGGGGATAAACCAAGAGACCATGCATGACGACGCTTTTAATTTTTAAGTGAGTTCAACGCTGAAGAAGAACAGTGACATAATGCCTAATTATTCACGTTTCATGGCCCAAGTAAAGTTCTCTTCGTGAAGTTGGTAAGTGCCACGCATAGATACGAACGATTTGAAGAGGAAAGTATAATCTACCGTTTCAGGCGTGAATTTATGAAAATTAATCATGATCGAAGAAAGTTACTTACAATTTTTCAATTCCACACTTTTATTTATTCCTTTATCTTTTATAACTACGACCCAGGTTTGAACCTCAATGCGTCATCTTCAAGAAAGTATAAATTAAGACAAATTAAGCATTTTAAGAGAGAGAGTTATTCTACATACAATTCTTTCTCAGTAAATAAAATTTACTTTTACAACTATCATGCTTCAAAAATTGGCGACATGACGACTTGTTGAAATAACTTTGAAAATTTATGAAACTCGTGAAGGAAAACATGAGCGAAAACAAACTTTTGACAAAAGCAGGATTTCAAGAGGAAATATTTTTTTAAAGCCTATGCCTTCCTTTGAGAGGGAGGGAAAATGTTACTACTTGAGAAGAAGAATTATGAGCAATGGAAGAATAAAGGTGGGACCGAGAAAAAAAATTTCTTCCATCGTTAGAAAAAACGAACTATTAATGGTTAATAAAAATTGAATAACATATTTCTGGGACCTTGTGAAAGATGAACACTAGGAGCATGAGATGTCTCTATCAATGTGCCATATCGGATTATCGAGCGTTTGCCACTATTTCGGTGATGATTATTTTGTTGTAAGCGGGTGTGAACAATACACTGCGTTTTTTTGTTCGCTTTTTCTGTAGTATGTATTAACTTTCATTTTGATTTTTGGTAATGTATTTGGTAAGAGTAAACTGTACAATACAATCCATTATGTTCAATACTTTTCCAAAAAATACATATTTACACATGATTATTGGTGTACATTAAATTGAATTCTAAGAAGTCTGACCCTAAATACAGGGTACATCAAAATCATCAAGATGAAATTTACGATTTTTCGAAATAATACAAGAAAAAAAAATTTGGAAGAATATTAGAATCTCCTCTGTATCTAAAATTACAATAAAAGCAGATAAGTCGATGATACTGACACATGATTATGAAGATGAGAATGAAATTTTATCTATCCAACTCAGAGAAAATCATCAACTCCAGAAATGCTACGGAGGAAAATTGCCAATTGTTGAGGAAAAGAAGATGGATATTAAATCAATGATGGATAAGCGATTAATTCCGATAAATATCATTATTTTTATGATCGTAAATAAGAGGTATCCCGAGTGACTATTGAATAGTAACTTTAAGAAATCGGATGAGTATAATCACCCAAAAACAGAAGAGAAAATAACCGTGAATATTCCAACCCAAATTACATCCGGTTTTAAGAAGTCCTAAAACGTCATGCTGATGGATGACGATGTAGAGCTAGTCGGAAAATAACAGCCCGAAGTACTGTGAAAGTTGAGATTGGAGATAAAAATGTTGCTGAGAGCGCCAAGATACCGTCTTCGTCACATAAAATAAATACTGACGTTGATAAATCTTATTACTTCATAGATTATCAACTCTAAGATTTCCTAATGTGTATTAAAACTGAATCGAAGATCTGATGATATGAACTTTATGGAAAGAAAACTTTATCCATGAGACACAAATGCACTTTTAAATAATTGTATCCATCTATAATGACATGAGAAACCCATATAAATTATATTCAACAATGACGAAAAATTTATTTGAGAGTAGAAATGCGACCGAGGCCGAAGATTTTTAGAAAAACTGATGCATTCCATTCGGCAGTAAGAAGAAGAACGAGACTGCAGGAGCAACCGACCGACTTTAAAAATTCTTTCAAAAATAATATTCAGCAACTAAATTTCGAGAAACAACGGACCAGACCACCGTGAATCGCTTGAAAGATTTACGCATGGAAGATGAAAACTTTACGCCGCTAAAGAATTATTCTTGACCCTTCCAGAGCTTTTGTGAAATTTACGTCTGGATTCGGTCCTATCTTTTTTGATCTTCCGTACAATAAGCCTCCAGCACCTTGTCAGAAAAGGGAGATATAAGCACTCGCAATAACTCATTAAAACGGCGTACATGAAAAATGTAAATCTATACTCCGACATTTTAGAAGCCATCATTTTACAGGAAGATATTACTCCGTGAGACAACTGCCAACTCGTCAGTGAAATGTATAACATAAAACTTTTTTCGCAAACTACTCTGAATATTGTTATTCGCGTTGACACTTGCTCAGCTTACGGTGTATGAGTTTAAGTCTTGCGCAGTTGCAATCATGTTAAAACCACAATAACAATAATAAAGAAACACCTTCACCATATAAAAAACTATTTCCGGCAAGTGGAGAAAAAACGAAGTTTATTAAACATATTTTTTCAGCGCTTAATTTCTATGAAAGAGTCCAACACCAAAAATACCTCCATCTTTGGTTAATTTTTATATGAAGTGGATCCTCATCTGATATTATAAATGCCTGACGTGCGAGAAATATATGTTTTCAGGTTTTAATTTCACGTTCGATATCATATACAAACGAATCTTATTACAGAAACTTTTCTTATGCACCGAGCGCAACTGAACATTTTCAAGTTTTAAGGATATTTACCATAAGCAAACGACAGCACTCGGACAAATCTTCAAAAACATCTGAAAATTGTACGACCTACTTACTTTCATGCAATGCCATTTATTTCCAAAACTGGAGAAACAAAGAAAGTTCCTTGACTCCGAAAAACTTCCTTCAGTATCGTCTCCTGGCGCAAACTATTTTGGACCTCCAAGGGAACGGTAATGCGATGGGAGGAACTAAACAAATTTCAATTCTAAAATGAATAGCTATCCTGAGAAATGAGAGAAGAGATTAAGGCGACAGGCATGTAGTGAAGTACTCGGCTAAATAGTTACGGAGACCAATCACTGACTTCAAGCAAAAGCGATCTCTATTTTCTTCATCCCAAAGAGACTGGACACTCCGAGGAAACCCCCGAATAATTGATTGATTACACCCTGGGGACTTGAGGTACATCTCGGTGAATGGACGGTGAGATGGAAGCGGTTAATGGTGAGTGGAGAGAAGAAGAAAGAGGTGGATAAAATCGACATTGAATTCGGGAAAATATTTAAAATGGTGAGTGAAAACAAAGAGGAAGTTGCGATTCAAAGAGAGCTTGAGTCAATATCAACTGCCGAAGTATAATTCTCAGATTTCTCTCGTATTAATAATTCTTAAGTCACAAGAAAAGATTTCGTTCAAATTTAAATTTAAAATTTACAGAATAATGCCAAATTTAGAATTTTTTCTCATAAACTCCATTGGAAAAATGATCAACCTTTAAGTTAAACCTATTTATGACGGCTGAATTTCTAATGTCTTCCAGGAAAATGATAGAAAAATTATTGCTCCCTCTTACGAATAAAATACATGCTCTAATGGTGAGATGACACTTTTTCATAGGGGTATCACTATAATGAACAAACAATCCTTAATGGGGAAAGTACAAGAAGAAACAAGGAATAAACCTTTCAAGCGAAGGGAAAAATCAAATGAGTAAAATAGGAAATGAGCGATAGCCAAAAATATTAAATAATCGCAATTTTTCATCCGATTTAGTGCGCAATTTTTCTGTCGAATCTAATTTCTGGATCCTGGTAAATCTAATGAAAAGTTTAGTGAACGACAATTAGTTGAGGACCCTTAGGGGCACTAGGGACGCAGGTAATTGGAGAGAAAAGGGTAAATAATTTATTAGCAATTCAAGTTTGAAACTTTAGAAATGAATATAATTAGATCTGCATCTGATTTTCAAAATTTCCTCCCTACTCAAAGTTTCACTTTTCACCTCCTAATCTTTTTGGGCCTCGATATCCAGATATTTCGTACGATATTTTCCCAAGATATTTTTTGGAAAACCATGCTCGATAATGAAAATAAAAAATAAGAATACTACATTAGTTTAATAGGATCTGAATGCGCGAAAGACTGCTTTTTCCTTCCGAGGTCCATCACTCGAAGAGAAAATTATCCTGCAGTCTTTCTTTAGTTTAAGGAACAGCGACCGATATTAATAGTAGTATTTGGGTTTATTTGGACGCACCGACAAGAAGGTCAATAGCGCCGGTGACCGATATTTTCCGATTATTCGTAGAGATAATTGATTATAATTAAGAAGATTATAAAATTGACAAAAGAAGCCCAGTCTACTGGGATGATTGCTGAAAACGTTAACCAATTAATGAGAAGGCCTGTCTACTTTTAAAAATCAGGCACGCCCTACTACAGCTAATTTCATAGACATTATTTCTTCCTTGATTAATTAGACCAAAAAATTCAATTGGCGTATTAAATAACTTTTAAAAACTTATATCAGAGTTTTGGCCATGTTACTAGTATTATTGCTTATCACGTTGTCACTAATTTAACAATTCTCGATATTCATACTTCAGTTAGTTCATCCGAGGTCTAAAAAGTGCAGTATAATAAAGCTGTGGCACCAAATCAGGAGTGTTTTACTTCTTCCGGAATTTTCAATTCAGAACTTTGACCTATTTTTAATTTCAGTCTCTCTCCTTCAGAGACAAAAACCCAGTAGTTCAGGGGTATCATCAGATACATCTTCCAATTTTCTCATTTAGTAGCATTTATATAACCAGACAAATAATAGAATTTCATGTTGGAATAAGCTTGAAAACATATAAATTATGCTCAATTTGTATTAACGTCTGCTAACTATATAAGGGTCATATTTTGGAACAGGAATTAAAGTTATAACTAAGTTAGAGAACGTGCAAGTGCAACTGTGAAATCGTCTTCTGTTAATGGTTTTAAATAGAATTCCATAATGCAAAACTTCTACCACACTACTACCGACAAGGCACCATATACTGCTGACTTCATTTCAAAATATAGCAAAATAAATCCAAATACGAGAAGTTAAAAGTAATTTTCCGTGATAAAAATGTTTCTGCTTCAATGGTAGACATGGAATCATGTCATTTTCAGCGAGAGAAATGTTGTTTACCTCTTATAATTAAACACACATTACGGTATAATATCTCCTTACCACGTGCTTTTCTACGAAATTGTATAATTTTTCGAAGTGAGGAACTATATTCATGAATGTATAAACATTTAAATTCAAATTTAAGTTAACTCATTTCTGTTCAGGAATGCGAAAAATTAAATCCCTTACTCATTTCCTTTCTTTAAAGCGTCAAATGTGTTCATAATAAACCTTCGATTATTCCCATAAAACCATACTACCTTGCAACCTTTCACTTATTTCCACCTCTGTTTACCGACCTTTTCTGAGTCTTCCTCAATGCCCTCACTTTCCAAATACCCTACCCCCGTTCCTCACACCAGAGCTTCCTCCCCGACCCACCGATACCTGAATGCTCCCCCGAATGTGAGTGCGGGCCATGCTTTGGTGACCGCCGAAAGGCAACAGATTGGACCCCTCTTGTCTCCGGAGCGATTCATCCGGCAGCCCACATACCTCTCCACGAAAACGTTTCACCCGATTCCATCGAACGGACATACAAAGGGCTCTTTCGCGCACACTTCAGGCCAGACCCATATAGACCAAAAACCCTCTCCTCTCAGTCCCCCCAGATCTCCTTCCCTCCCGGCGAAAGCTCGGGAGAATTCGGGCGTCAATGGCATGCGAGACAATGATTGCGGAGAGAGAGGGGGGGGGGGGGGCGGTTCAAAACGGGGGGGTGGAGAGGGGGGAAGGATAAGCGGTGTGGGAAAGAGGGAGACAAGGGCGGCGACACAAAGGGGGAGACCGGGAGAAAAGGCGAGAATGTCTTCCAACGTGCAGGCAACAGCACGTGGGAATCGTTATGAGCGTGGATAAGAGACGTGAGGAAAGGAGGAGAAAAGGAAGCAGCACACATTTTTTACGATAACAGACCGTGGTTAAATATGAAAATATGTGGCCCCTTAAAAATACGGAAAAACTTAAGATTCTGTAAAACAGTTAATTAGGTATCAGTTCATTTTTTTTAAACAATACAGTAGCCGGAAGATTTTAGGAGGATCTATCATTATTCCATGACATAATATAAAATATCTTTCTGGAATTTATTTCCAATCAGTTTTTCCCGTGTTTTGACTACAATAACCGTTCCTTAAATCTGTCAGGAATAAGAACCGTCACAATATCTATAAATACTAACCCAAAATTTTTCATATGAGAAATGTATTCTAATTATCAAAAATGCTTTGTAAAAAATTATAAAATAAGGAGAGGCATATTGATTATGACATATTTTTACTTCAAACCTGTTCAACATTTATCACTCATTAATAAAATGATTTTGGGAGGATAATGTCTAATTGAGTTAAATACAGGAATTGATGAGAAAATATAATCATAAAAAAATTCGCTTTGTTCATAATTGGAACAAATTATTAAAAAAATGTTTTCATATAAAATTAAAACATTTATTTTCCTAGGAGGAACGCCCGACTCGGACATGGATGGTCACTTGGAAACACTATAGCCGAGCGTGCTCTCATGATTGCACGCAATTGTGTACCGGTGATGAGGGTTGCCGAGGTAGATTGTTTCGAGAGAGGAAATGAAGGGTGGGGCAAGATGAAAAGGACGGACAAAGAGGGAGAGGGAAAGTGAAGCGGAGGAAAGGAAAGGAGATAAACGAGTAAAAAAGGGCGGGACGAGGAATACAGAGCAACAGAGAGGGAGAATGACCGGAAGCCTCGGAGATTTGAAATCAATGACCATTGTCCGGGTCGTGAAATCTCGAATGGCTTACGAATCCCAAAAGGAATGCACAACGGACTCCCGCAGGCTCCTGCCCTCACAAACCACTTCGAGATGGACGATTGCGGCTTTGTTTTCTCGAGATCGAAGGAGGGAGCATTTCGAGAAGATCGATATTCCCGCCCCGAACTGTGAGTCACGGTATTAACTCCTTCAGGAAACTGAGAAATTGAAAATAAAGCGATGCATATCCATTAACGAAATTCTCACGGAGTTTCTGGCATCCTCTTTTTAAAATACCTGTATTTAAATCTCGTCACATGTTTCAATTGAGTATTAAACACGAGGGTGGAAAAAATTACTCCTTTGAAGTAATACCTGTAGTTAACTCCTGTGAATAAAATGAGATGAGACCGAGAATGGCTTTCTTTAATAAAAAATAATAGTAATCATTAAAAGGTCAATTTTTTCCACTCATTGCTTTATCATTTAAAGTTGCCTCTTCACAGCCCTTTTATAAATCTGCTGATACCAAATAAATAATAAATTGTTCAAGTCTAATACCGAATTGAATTATTTAAACATTTTTTACTTCTCTGAAAAATGCGGATTTTTTGGTGATGGTCAATTTTAAGTTTATAAGTGTCTCCCTTCAAGCGAAAAAAAAACACTTGACAACCCTTTTCGTACGATACTTTATACATTATTTAACATCTTATTCATGGTCGACATGTCGACTATAAATAAAAATTTATATAGTTATAACTGAGATCATGGTAGTGAAATTAATCGAGGAATTGACTGATGATCTGGGGACCCGTGTTCAAGTCCTGGTGGTCACTCTGAACACCAGCTCAAACCCGAGCTGAGTATCTAATCTTTTCTGGGTACCAAATCTTCATGGGTGACCGCAGGTAACACATTGAAAGGAGCTGGGTTCTCTACCCTCTTGTGTCAATTTTTACAAGCCTTTGGTACTTAGTACCTACTAGTTGTGATCTAACCTCACTTATCAATACAATTGTTAGTTACATTTGGGTAGATTGTTTTTTTTCTGTTATCCAATCATAACGTGAATAAGTTCGAACCTACATTGAGAGAACATCAAATAAATGTGGAATGATGGACGAAATGAAACGATAGTAAACTAGCTGTAACGATTTGTGAATAAAAATATGAAATAGCCTTGTATCTCGGGCGAAGAAAACCATTTTCGAGTGATTGTAATAAAAATATCGTAATAAATTTGTCTCCAAGACTGCCAAATTTACTTCAATTAATCCATTCAGCAATTCGAATTCATTTTAAGTAAAATAAACTTATCTTTTATCAATCATAATTTCCAAAATTGATCAACCCGAACTAATTGAAGGTGAAAGTAGACTGATATTAGTCGTACAATAAGACCGTCACTCCAACGCTTTCAGCATCATCTGGACCAGGGGTCTCCAAACTTTTCAGCCCGAGGGCCGCATTAGGCAATATACACGTGAATTTCCGTCATTTTTTCCTTAGAGAAAAAGGTCTCCGCGGGCCGCAGTTTTGAGACCCCTGATCTAGACGAACGGACTAACGCCAGCTTATACGGTATATTAAATTATCGGTCATAATATATATAAGTATGTATTCGGATCTTTGCATATCTCCTCTGCTCACCGCATCCTGTGACACAATTTTTGGGATGGAAACCGCTACAGCGAGTTATAACCCTACCCGAGATTGCCCGGAATGTCTCTGGTCGACGTTCAATCTGACGAACGCATACATACGAAGTGACACCTACATTCTCCGCACCCGCCCTCAATTTCCCTCCGCGTGATCATGCGACGGAGAGTGAATCGGTGGAGAACAATGCCGACACGGAAGCCACCCCTCGAGCCTTGTACCTCGGGCGGAGATAACCATCCGTGGGTCCATGGGAACCCTCGCCAAGTGTTGTTGTCAGGGCCGGGAGGGCTCCTGAGACAAGGGCGAATCCCCCAATTCCGGACCTGGAAGAGGACCCGCTCTAGCTCCCCCCCCCCACCTTTGGATTCCTCGACGAGCCAAAACCACTAGGACAAGTGGTGACCGGCAGCCCA
>WURS02072356.1:0-10396 GCA_011762765.2 Rhinocypha anisoptera | reverse complement strand
CTGTGGTATCGGAAGGTTATAAGATGGAAAGGCGGGGAGGCAGGATGCCCTGTGATTGTTCATTCTAATGTTGAGTGTTGGGTGTTCATTCTAATTCTTCACGACTGTGAGTTTTTTTCATATATATAGCATTACGTGGTAAACTTCAAGAGATTTTCGTGTTCTTCACTTCAAAATTATATTAATGTAATTTACTTTTTTTCTTATTTGCCGTAAAAGATTTAAGTGAACCATTGTGATAGTGCATCCCAAATAACTTGGCAAAAAGTGGAAACGATAGCTAAATTTAAGACGCAGAAATGGTTTCGTGACGTAAATGGGAATAAATCGTTCTTTTTTTAAAGAGCTACGTAAGAAATGAGGCGTCGCTTTATAATCTTTAAGATATTTGCCGAGAATGCAGTTATTTTCACCACGGTTTCGCTTTGGTATCAGGCACGTGCCTTACCTTGTACCGCTGTGGCCTCTATCATCCTTCGTGGGGACTTGAGCGACACCACTTTCATGTATTTTCATCTTCGCATTGTTACTATTTCATTGATGTTCACCATCATGATAATGATCTTCATGCCAATACTTTTGCAATATTCCATCTCTTGCCTCCAAAGTTGAGTGGATCCCGCCGTATTCCCAAGACCGGTTCACTGAGCACGTGTAATTGCTTCCCCACTCAGTCACCGGATACATTCAGTTATTAAGCGGTTGAAAACCGAATCAAAAGTACTTCAGCGGTGAACTAAAGAACTCCGGTGAACAAAACGGAAAGCTTTGAACATGTTTTCCTGCTTTCGAAACCCAAAAGAATAATATCCGCAACATTTAGCCTACCCCACCATTATAATTTTATAGGTTTATGACGTCGATATACCTTTAATATCAATCAAAAAGCGTACAAGACACTACTCAATATGATATGAGTATTGTAATGTCATAATTGTTTGTACCATTCTCCTCCTCGGGAGTCAACAAAAAAAAACACCGCACATTTCCAAATTTACGTCTTTAATCCTTTCTCTCTTCCTCAACAATCCCCTCCCCCGTACACGACTACTCAAACAAACTTTTGACAATAAATCATTAAAAGCTTTACACAATATAAATAACAACAAAATAACATCAATAACAACAAAATATCATCAATAAAAACAAAACAACAGGCATTACAGTGAACATGTAAAAAATGTTTAAATTATTTTTTTAAACAAAGGATTTTTGCTTGATACATGCACGACCAAAGTTGCTACAATGTACTCTTACATGATCGTAGAAATAATTAGCTGTTAGAGAGCGAGAGGATATGAATGAAATTTCTAATTTAAAGAAAAGCAGATGCGATGAACAGATTATCAAAACCTAGTGGGGAGCACAAAATTCATCCAGCCGTTTGGTCCACGTAGAACATAAAATATCAAAACTCACTTTAGGTATGACAATTTACAGAGTGGTCCCGGAGTGCGATGGCTACTATCGGGCTAAAAATTTTCGGATACCCGAGTTTAAACTTCAGTTACAAGAAAACTGCTTCATCAAATTGAACTTGATTTATACCAAATTTGAGCTTGTTTTATGGTATAACAAAAAGTTGTTAGCTCCTCTTTTTAACATAGTGATGATAATGAAGAGTAATCTATCGGTTAATGTAGGTTCTTGATGAGCATTAGTTAAGGTTGGCCACATAACATCTAACTATAATCCTTCTCCAAATCTGCGTACTTCCTATCCCCTATCATTCTGTCCAATATCCCTATTCTCTCTTCCTTCCCCTATCCCGCTTACCCAACATTCTACCCACTATACAACCTTCAACAACCCATTGCTTCTCTGAGTAACCCTTCAATCCACCTTTCCTGTCTTTTTTGGACCTCTCGCAGCAAACGCCTCTCCTCCCCTACCATTCTCAAAACTTCTTCATTCTAGAGTGATGGTTTTTTAAATAACTGTTATATTTCCACAAAATTACAAAACACGACCGGTTTCGGCGATGATCGCCATCATCTGGTGTATAAGAGTTATTTAAAAAACCATCACTCTATCATGGAATTCCACCAAGAGACGGCCTCCACGGTGAACTTACTTCTTCTTTCGTTTTCCTCTCACTGTCCACTTCACCATCCGTCGCCAAACCCACATCTCTCAAAAGCCTCCACTGCTATGCTCATCACAAATATGAACCACGTTTCGGATCCATATAGTGCTACGCTCCATAGTAGGGTTTTTACTAATCATTTCTTCAAAATATTTATTTGGGGTCCCTCTCATTCCATTTCGCAAAGGCCTTCTTTTGCTAATGCAATTCTTCGTCTGATATCCATGACACTACGTCCATTTTCATCTATGATGCTTCCCAAATAAGTGAATTTGTCTACCTGTTCTAATCTATTCCCTTCTAGCTTTATATTCAGCCTAGCCTTCCTACTTCTCGAAAATCTCATTACTTTCGTTTTCTCAATGTTAATTTTCATCCCATAACTCTGACTCTGCTCCTGTAAAGCATTCGACGAGATCTGGAGTCCTTCGGCTGAATCACTACTTGGTCGTCGGCGAAACTGATTGATTTAACGGGTTCCCCACCAACTTTAACTCTTGTCTCAACCGTCTCCTATTTTTTTAAACATATTACCGGGGAAAAAACCAACAAAGTGACCAATTACTTGCCTTGGGGCGCACACCAGAAACTAGGCCTCAAAATGAAGCTCATAATACTTATTGGGAAGAAACGTAAACATATGGATTAATCCTTTATCAACAGGTATTCCATTTGTCACATTCTTATGTTGATGCAATCTCAATAGTTGTAAAAAAATGTAAAACGACTTTCTTTTCGCTTGGATGTCACACGCAATCAGTTTGCACCGTTGTAAAGCTATCCTTTATTTTAGGAATGAGCAAGTAATGATAAAATGTACGTCGTGTGATGGAATTGTCCTCTTGTCTTCTGATTTCTAATTTTTTCGCAGGATGAATGGAACGTTGCAGGCCGTCAAAAATTTAGCGTCTCAAAATTTGTTGTTTTTTTTAGGACGCGCCGCGACAAAGCTTCGCGAAGGTCACTGGGGAGGAGGACGAATTCACTTGGATTTAGAAGACTACGATATAATCGTTCGATACCGGTCGTGTATATAACATTCCGTTGAAACAAAAGAAAGCGACAAAAAAAAACCTTTATATTTTGTGTCAAAGTTTCATAAGAATCTATGGCGGCGGGCGTGCCACGGAAGGAGATATCGTGTCAGCATTAAGTTAAAAGCAAAACCGACTTCGTCTGCTGAATTTTCCTGGCACTCCAAAAACTTGCAGAGTTTTGTGCCATTAAGTACCATATCGTATGGTTATAAAGTTTTTTTTTTAATTTCGAGTTCCCGTTGTAAGACGAAAAAATGGACAAATGTTTATGGATTACACTCCCCAGTTTCAATTCAAAAGAAAAGGAGTTAATTTTTCTTTTTTTTTGTCTTCCGCCGTGCAAAAGCATTATCAATCACCACCACAGTGATCAACCCGAAGGTTGATATGTTAAGTGAGGGTAGAGCTCACCTTAGTACTAAGCCCACGGGGCGTGTGTGGAAATTCACACACATCATGGTATAGAGGGGCCAGTTCATTTACCTGTGCCACCTGTGGTTTCCCACCAAGAGATGTGGTACCCGAAAAATCACTCAGCTTGGGTTTAGCGTGGCGGCTTGCAGGGTATTATGTAGATGTAGATGTAGCTAGTCCCCAGGTCAGTAGCCAAGCACTCTACCCACTGGGCTACCACGACCTCAAAAGCATTATAAAACAAGATAAAAAAATTTGATAACGATAATGTCGAGACTGATTGGACCGTTTTCTTGTGACTGAAGGTTAAAAACTCTGGGGTATCCATTATTTTTTATTCCGATACCATGTGGCCCCCTCAAAAATTCGAGAAACTTCCTATTGTGGTGAGTTTATCGGGAGACAAAATTGACATGGGTGAGACGTCGCCATTACGTGCCCTGCTCGACGTGATAAATGAAACGTCAGATTTAATTTTACCATTATTCTCATAGGGAGTAATCCATAAAAAAAAGCAGCACACTTCCAAATTTACGTCTTTATTCACTCGTGTCTCACTTTACATTCCCCGCTATTCCTCTACAACAATCCTCGCTTTTCCCCTTACATAAACACCAATCAATTACTTTCCAACAATCAATTATCCAAAATGCCACTCCACATAATCAGCAATGAAATAATTGGCCAGCACTCATCATCACGACAATGGGCCAGACGTCACATAAGGATATGTCCTACGCACAAGACAGTGAGAGAGACAATATTTTATTTTTTCAGTGCCATCGACGTTTGACGAATTTATATCGACCGCCGTGTACGCCCGCGACCGGGTACACCCCGCCATGTTCGTGACGGCCTTTTCGACCGCGGTGATCCATCGCGAAGACACGAGGGACCTCCAACTGCCTCCGCTCTACGAAATCCTCCCCGATGAATTTTTTGCGAGCAACGTCGTGCCTGCAGCCAAAGAACGAGCGAACATAGTCAAGGGAGATTCTGGACAGGCCGAAAAGGTAAGACTGTGTTCCCGTCCAAGTTTTGAAGGTTGGCAGGTCGTATTTCGTGTACTTGACGGCAAATGTCGGATAATTCATGGTGAGAATTGAAATAATTAGATCATTATTTGGATGTCGGAAAGAAAAAAAAACACAGGCGATTTCTCGGAGCGCTAAAGCGATTTCGGCAGGAGTATAATCTCCCAATCGCTAGTTCTCTCGCAAGACGTTTGCTATATTCAACAAGTCGGATATTTATTATTTAACTTCGATCGACCGAATTAAGCGATCGAAGTAGCTAGACCTACTCTGCTCCCTGCATCTTTTGCGATGGTTTTCCTTACGTCCACATCGAAATTTAATCTTTCGTATCTAGGGCCACTCCTAGATACGATGCTGAGTCGCTCCATTCTATTTCCACTCCATTTATCGCAATAGGTTTAGGTGTAACTGTTTCTTTTCTGGATAAGAGGATCGCCATCGTTTTTTTGGGGATGAATGTCACAAAAACATAGGAAAAAAATATAAAGAAAGAAACTAGTTTTTTGAATTTTCGGTGTTTGATGAACCATCTTCATCAGACAGGAGATTAGACGAAACATATATTTATATATGTTGTCCAATATCACTTTTTTCTTTTATATATATATTTTATGTAATTGGGAGAGTGTAATTTTTCTATATTCATAAGCTGTATGAACCTATATCCTTGGGACTAGGTTCTCGACATAAAATAACTTCCAAATTCTTTCTGCAAAGAAAACGAAGAAAACATGAAGAAGGGAAAAACAAAAAATATACAAACTACTGAAGATCCTTTTCAGAGAAGCGAAAACGAAGTGTAACAACGTCAGGGATGGAAATGGAAATATGCTGACAAAAGAGGATGGCATAGGAAAAAAATGAGAAGAATATATAGCGGAGATACGGAGAGCTGAAGCCTCTGGGAGACGGCTTGTTGAAAAACGAGAGAGCAGTGGGAGCGGAAGTTAGAGGAACAATGGAGGCTATACTCAGATTCAGCAGGCTGGTAGAAAAAAAATTATTCATTACGAAAACAACTTTACGTCACTACAGTGAACTTGGGTAATGCATTTGATAATGTGGAATGGATTAAGATATCAAAGCTGGTGTAAAAATCGGAATTTATTTCGTAGACAGAATAGTAATCTATAAATTCTACCGAATTAGCATAGAGCCATGCAAATGAGAAAAAGTTGGAAAATACAGGATAAAACAGATAAGGGAGTCAAACAATGGTGCAGTCTCTCGATGGTACATCAACATTTACATGCAAGAGGCAATAACATAAACTCAGAAAAAGAAATTATTTTGAACGATGAAGAAATAGACATGCTACCTTTTACTGTATTGAACAAAATGGAGCGAGTACTGAAGGACTAAAACCTTATAGCAAACCGGAAGACTTAATCCTAGTATGCAGAAGTGAGAGCCTTGACTGCAGGCATCATTCTCTGGGGAAGAGACATTAGAGCAAATGAAATCCTTCTCCATTTCGGAAGCAGCGCAACACGGAACGGAAAAAGATCAACGGACATCAAACGCAGATTAGCTAAAGCTGCAAAGCAATTCGTGGCGAAAAGACAAGTGCTACGCTCAAGGAAACAGTACAGCAAAAATGGAGCAATATGCGCAAACGTTCGGGTGGGACACGTTTCACAATAGAACAGAGACGTGGACCATTAGAAAATCATACCGGAGAATGAATAAATCCTTCAGAAGATGGTGCAGGAGGTGGATGCTGAAATAGACAGGTTGTGTGAAGAAACGGTGAATTGTACAGAGGCCTAATAGGAAAGTGGATTGATTGGATGGAATGGGAGTAATGCGGCGTACATTATTCGTTAGGAAAAAAATCATAAAGGGTAGGATAAAGGGAAGGAACACCGCACGAGGAAGCGCTGGGGACATATGAATAGCGCAGATTAAAACGAACGCCGGCAAATTCGGTGGCTTTTGGTGGCACTTTTCAGAAGCAATTAACGCTGAAAAAGAAACACTCTTTCCACTTGAACTTTTTTTGTAAACTGCCGTGATGTTGCAGAAGACACCAGCACATTGACGTATCCACATCACAGACTGGAGGATGCGCATGTGCTGAGATAATGGAATCAAGACCGGGAGGAAATATCAATCCTTAGGAGTTAGGATCCTCGGGGCGGAGTTACGAATTGCTTAAAGTAATGCCATTAGAAAGTAAATTAAAATGGACGAGGAGGAGCCAACTTTCAATGGAATTGTTTATCACTCGCGATGTCGCTCCCCTTCAGTGGGGGCCCGACACCTTCCCAACTCTCGTTTATAAGGTGCCTTCTTGTGCTCCTCTTCATTTATTCTCTCGTTGTTTGCCCGGATTGCTCCTGGCGTCTGTGCTCCCGCCGCCTACCGCTTGTCCGGGCCGCTTCGTAGGGCGGGAGAGCGTCGAGGACTCCCAGGCTTGCCGTCGGGGCCGCTTGCACTTCTAGCGATATGTTATTTATGGTTGAAATCGTAAATTGTATCGATGACTGTCTTGCAATGTTTTCAGTTAACTATTGACAAAACTTTCTCAAGCAGGATATAATTATTGATCGAACAGAATATTATTCTTTTTTAATAAAAGTTCCTAAACCACCGGCTCTAGGGTTCAAAGCAAAACTTATCGTGATCCACCACGATTTTCCATGCAAATTTGTTTAGTTGAAAAGCATCTATGAATTTTAACTATTTACCAAAGACTCATTTTTTCATTTGCTGTGCAGAGGACGGAGTGTATATTTTTGAGTTACGTGCGGCCTGGAAATAACTTTAGAGGCTTCTTTGCAGATCTCAGATAATTTAAACTACAAATTTCCACTTTGTATATTCCTTCCTCATTTTATTTTCTGACGAACTAGTTAGAATTTCGAGAGCACGCTTGGGCAGTGAGACTTTAAGCGGCCTGGACTATTACGCTCTCCGGAAAGCCGGCATCTATTCACATGTGCCCAGCGTCTTTCCTCTCGAGAACTCCTCTGTGGTTGTGTACCCCAAACGCCGAGAGACGTATATTTGATTATTCTTTGAGACAAGCCGTGTAAGAGAGCCTTAGCAAGATACTCTCGGAGTCGCAGGACGTGGAGATGAAGATAACGAAAAGTTGAACCGAGCGAATGAATAAGCATAAAGAAAGCGTTGAGGAAGGACGTTAATCCTCATGGGCAACTTAAGAGAGGGGAAAAAATGTTGTTGAGGGGCTTTTAAGAGTCAGGAATTTGCAAAAATAAATGTATGACCTATGGGTGAGCGGAGCGATTGAAAACCTTATTAGTAGATAAGAAGGAGAGGTTCGTAGGCAGTGCATATACTGAGACAGTTTTGTGTGCGTAGAAATTACGACTTTCCGCTTCCGTTTTGAGTAAAATACGTCATGCGGTGCGCTACTTCAAAATAAAAGAAATACTTCCATTTTTCCAACTCTAGATCCCCATACCAAATAAGCAAAGAAAAATTCAGCTCTCTATCAAGTTTGGAATTGTCTTACCTCATTCGCTGTTATAAAGAGTAAGGTTCGTTACCGGGGCAAAAGGAATGTGGCACCGGATGGGAGAGCGAGGGACCCAGTCAGAGGGCAATTGGATGTAATGGGAATGATTTGCACAAACATTAAACGGCAAGCACCAAACGGAAGGGAAATTCGACATGTTTGGTCGCTGAAGTGCAATCAATATGCCTTACGCGCGGGAACACCTGTCTGGCGCCCTCCGGAAGGAATTTTATGGGCAAACACACTCAAATAGATCAAGGACCTGAGTGCTCTTTAGTAGTCACCAAAACACGAAGAAGGAGGAACGTTTACTTCTTTATTAACATCATGCACAAATGCTCCAATTAGAAAAGCTATGTTGACACTGACGATGCTGTTTCCTTTGTGCAGGATAATTAAGAATTTACATCCAAGACACATAAACAGGCTGTGAGATAGAGGAGCATTAAATACGTACGCGTTTCCGCCTTTGGTGGAATTAGTGGGTCACCGTCGTGTTACAGAAGCCAGTAATTACAGAATCTTAGTCAAGAGTAGTTATTAGTAATTACAGAAACTTTTCTTGAAAGGATAAATTCTCTTGAAACCGTTTTGGTTTATTTCTTATGTTTAAATTAAAAATTTACTACTTCTTAACAAATTAAATTTTTTGTGAAAAATAACACACACTACACGATTTTCCTTTTATTACGAGTGGGATCGAAATGCTATTTTAAGAAACAATAATATCAAAGCATTCGCCCCCTTTAGATTTCTCAAGGAAGACAAATCTGTAAAAGGAACTATATGTCGTTTTAAATATAGGACGGCTTTTTTCATCAAATTTTTTTTTTTGGAAAAACCTTTAAAACCCGTGTATTTACAATGGTACACGTCAAGATTCGTTAATAAATTGACTGAGTGTAAACATTTTAAATAATTTTGAGAAAGATTTATTTTCTACCATGAGATTTTTTTTCAATCCCCCACAAACAGCACTAATAGGCCAATTACAGTGGACACTATGACATTTTTATATAACCAAGACGAAACACACACACATCCATACCCTAGGTGGAGATTGAAAAATCTACTTATTCGGGATTCGAACCCGCGACCTCCGGGTTGGCAGACGAGGACGTTATCCCGCCGCCACCGAGGCCGACAATTTTCCCATGCAGTAAGACTATGGGGTAGCATTGTTAATTGGCTCTGACACACATTCTTACGGTCACATGCCCTCGCTGACGCCAACCATTCAGGAAAATTAGTTTGTGACAAACAAAACAATCATTCCATGGGCGGGATTCGAACTGGCGACCTTTAAGATAGCCGGCGAGTTCTCTACCCACTCGGCTAACCCCTGTCGGCATACATGCTTATCAGATATTTTTAGAAAAATGAGGGACGATACAAAATAAATCACTGGGACATTAAGGAACGAACTGATAAATATCGACTGCAAAATAATGGCTGTAATTCGACTAAAAGTATTGAACTGGGTATATAAAACATTTATACCCGGAAAAACAATTTTATACGAGACGAACAATTCATTCTTGACATATAAAGAAGCGGAACGGTTCAGTGAAATTACTGAGAACAAACTTAGTGCTAACACATAGCTAGCTAGACAGAACCCCACACTGAATGAGAATTTTCCTAAAAATAATAAATCGATGATAGAAAGATTAGAATATTATGCCGAATAAACTTCCCACTCGGGCAGGAATTCCCTTTGTTTTTTATTTAGATTTTAGGGAAATTTAAATATGCCTGTAAATGACGTTTAAAAATTTTGACTCGAGATGTTTCTGTAATATTATCGCAAACGCTGTTGTTATCATAAGTTAACAATGAACACGTTAACAAAGTGAAAGTGTGGTGAAAGCGGGAATCAAGGAAATGCTGAAAAATTCCGAGAAACCAAACAACTGCTGCCAAAGTTACACACGGTCTCCTTAGTTTTTCAATGAATTTGCTCCTGCCTCGTGGCACCAGAATGAAAGAAACGGAGCAGGTAGAAAATTCCTCCCGAAGGTTATTAAGACGTGCCTTTCTTCAAACACTTTCTAGAGCCTTGAGAATTACTAGTTAGTTTACCAACGAGTACTCTCCGTTTCTCAGACGAAATTCATTTTTATCGAAGCGAGAGGAACTGAAAGGGAAAGAAGCTGTGAAAAATCAGACGTTTGAGAGAGAGAGAGAGAGAGATGGAGAGTGAGAGGTCTAAGGACGCTGGGTGGTCGGGAAAAGGAGGGAGAGGGAGGGAAAGAGTGAAATGAGGGAGACAGGGTGGGGGAAATGTGAAAGGAATACGCAATAAATCACACTCCCGTCGTGATAAAAATGAACACAT
>WURS02072345.1:0-10397 GCA_011762765.2 Rhinocypha anisoptera | reverse complement strand
ACGAGAAAATTTTCGTCGTCACCTAGGCTCGAACCGGCGACATTCCGAAACCTCCAGTTCCGTAGTCCAGCACGCTACCTACTAGGCTACCACCGTCCCTCATCATACATATCGTATATATATATATATATCTCGTCACGAATTTTCTGAATGCTTACCGTGGAGGAAGACTGGCTATTGGGACACTACTTTTAGTCTAATATTCAGGAGCAGTTTACTTAAAGTGATCCTCCATTCGGAACCACGTTTTTGGGAAGGATCTACCCGACAGATTGCCGGTGTGCGGGCTCGTTTAGATCCAAATCCAATTTCTCAAAGCAGAAAGCCAAATTTGCGAAAGGGGGGGGGGGGGGATACCGGTCAATTCCTTTCTCCGTCAAAAGGAGTTTCCCCAAGGTTTACTTGTGCAGTGTTTAAAAAATAAAAAAATGATTGGGGGGCCTTATGCAGGATGATAATTTTGGCCTTGAAGAAAAAAATGCAACATTGAAAAATTGAACTTTTTTTAATTTTACTAAACCACTTCCCACGTGATCAAAGTTGTTCACTATTTCCGCCGACTGATAGATTAACAAATGGAGTTTTGCAAAAACTATTGTTCGCACAGTACCCTGTTTTTGCACACTATTTAAGTACGGCAAAATACACATGATTCAGGTCTAAATGCTCATTTTGACAAATTGTTTTAATAATTATTAACAATATTAAAAAACGTCTATTTTTTGTTTTTTTGCAATAACGTTTTTGTTTCCTATCCGATTTTTATGTACCAGGTCTCATTTTTGTAGATATTTTTATTCTGCATATTTCATTTTTTTGGTTATTGACAATAGTTTTTCCGCTATATATAAACAAAAACTGATTTTTCGCTCTATTTCTTAAAAAAAAAATAAGATGCCACACAAATTTCATGGAATCTAAAGGTGCGAGTCCCTTTCTACTGCCGTCCCCTTCACATTTCTGTAAAAAAAATCGCCATGAGCCAAAAATTGGACGGCAAAAGTCTTAACTTCCCTGGCCTAAAGGAGTTGTCACAAATATGCCTCATTAAAAAAAACAGCGCTGGGATTTTATCTGAAGGGTAGCCGAGCCCACCGTTTTTCAAATGAAAATTTTCCCTTGAGATATTTTTTCCACATGCCTGTGAAGATTTTACCTGTGAAGGTAGCGTTCGGTTCCAGGGAAATTGCTGATCCAAGTCCTTGATTTTTTAAAGAAAAAGTGTTCTCGGAAAAAAATCCATAGAAAATAAGAGCATTTCCTCAGGAAAGATATTGTTTCTTAGGGAATTTCAATTTTTCCCTTGCTTTTCCCCATTCTCCAGGATGTTTTCTTAGGGAAATTTCCATCAGATTTGGAGAGCTTGAATAGACAAACTTATCTTCGAACAGAAAACGTAGAATGGCGATGAATAAAGGTGACTGACCAGCAACCGACTGGTACTAATGAAGAAGTACGCCGAAGAGAACTCGAAATGGAACCAGAAAGAAAACCTTGTGATAAAGAGTATGCAACAAGAGGGAAGGTTAACGGTATATGCATTGAAACATTACAGTTGATGATAACCTGATAAGAAAGGATCATATGAGGGCAGTTGCCAAGGATGGTGCTTGAGATTGTTAGAGTTAGGAACTAAAAGGGTGTGAAGAGGTTGGCAGGTGGCAAGTTGGTTTGGAGAGCTTGTGCAAACCAATCTTCGGATTTACAACCTATGATGATGAAATCTAACGTCATTAAATGAAGGGCTACTGATCTCGACACGGCATGGCGTGGGTTAAAAAAAGTCCCCCTGGGGACCACCTTATCCCGGTGCGAAGAACTTCTCCGGGTAACGGGCGTCCCCCTGGTTCAACAGGAAATGTGGCTAAGACAGCACGAGAGTGCTCTTGACGGTTACTCTTCCCACGTTGCCGGAGGAATCCCGCTGAAAAGAGTGGGGGCGGGGGAAGGAAACTGCCGCCTTTGGACACATAGAAGGGAAGGGCATGGAGACCACGCCCACCCTTTTCCGAAAAAGCTTATTTATTTTCACCCTTGTAGATATAACTACTTCGCAAAAAATTTAAATGGCTACACATAATTTGAAAATGCGTCTAAAAACGTCTACGATATCAAGGATTACTTTGATGATAATGTTTCCAAATTTTACAATTTTGTTTACTGTTTTCTTTGTCATCCTATCTCAGTTTACAATTGTATTTATGTTTTACATGAATAATATGACCTAGTCTATTGCTGTTTCGGCTCCTCCTCCGGCCCAATAAATAAAATAGGCAAAAACTTTCTCCACGGTTCCGAGTCCTACAATTCAACTGGCTATCCGCAATTAGTGAACCACACACCTGAGGGCACTAGCTTTATACGAGCGTAAAGAGATCTTCAGGTGAGAATGCAAGTTGATTGTAGCCGCCATATTAACATTTATTTCACCCTTTGCAGTGTGGACTGAGCATCATTTTTGTGAGGGGACCCAAGGTCCCTTGTGATAAGCTAATCGCTTTCTAGTCGCGGGCTGGGGGTTCCCCACGAACGGCTGCATTTTTGGGGAGCTGAAGCTCCTGATCTTGATACGCCATCCTGAGCGGTTGTCGGGTCAGAGCACCACCGAGGTAACCACCCCTGCCAGTGGTAGGAGTCCGGTAAAAAGGGGAAGTGGGTGCCGGGGGAGAGACCACACACTGCCCGGTTCCCCTAAAGCCTTCCGTTAAGCTACCCAAACCTAAGGATGTGGAAAAATTGGCGCTGCGGTTGGCATTCACTTAATATGGTAGGGCTTCGCTTGAGCGAACACGACGGTTACTCTTCAAACGGCGGTGCGAGGGAAATCTCGAGGCCAGGAGCTTCTGGTGGTGGGGGGTTCCTTGCTGCGTCGCGGTCCCCCATCTCCCTCCCCCCTCTTGGGGATGGATTCCCAGTGACTTAGACACTAGCGGTTCAATCCATTATCATTTCAATATTTATTAGAACTTAGTCCGGGAGTCTGGATGGGGGTACAGTTAGGCTGGGGAGTAAGACAGGGGTGACCGCTGTCACCTGTGCGTATTCAACTTGTAGTCGGAGGAGATGGTAAAAGAGGCGTAGGTAACGGTGAAGGTTAGGAGTCAAACGTTGGTGGAGATTAATCAAGTTGGTGGCGATCAAATCAGTTAGATTCGCCGATTAACAATCCCTATTAAATAACTGCAGCCAAAGGACTGCGGACCTCATTGAGCGTTTTACAGGACGGATAGGAGAGAGATTTGGGTTGGAAATTAATAGTGAAGAAAACGAAAGTAATGAGAAATAAGAATACTAGGCTAAATGTCACGCTAGACAGGAAAAAAATTGGAACAGGTAGAAAAGTTTAAACATTTGGATGGCATCACAGAGAATAATGGACGTAGTGACCGGGATGTAAGACGAAGATTTGCATTAGCAAAAGAGGCCTTTGCGAAGAGGGAGCTGATGGGAGGGACCTTAAGCTTGACTTGACTTGAAGAAAAGATTAGTGAAAATCCTCACATATGGAGAGGTAGGATCCGAAACCTGATCCATGAGGAAGGACGGTGAGCAGAGATGAGCTTTTGCATAGATGATGATGGGATGAGCATCCGAGCTTTTGCATAGACGAGGATGGGATGGGGAGAGTTTGGAGGAGGATGGAGAAGGTGAAGTGAACAGAGAAGAAAACCAATGAAGAAGTGCTAAGCATGGTAAGAAGTAATGAGATTTTTCGAAATGTGGAAAGACTTAATTGAAATGTGGCTTTTGGTATTTATTTGAGGAAACTGTAATGATTTCCCTCGCTGTCGTAAACGCTGGGAGATGTGAAGAAAAGGGTCGTGAAAACCCTAGTGCAAAATTTTTTAAGGGCTGTGAAACCCGAGTGCGTCGAGAAGACGAGCATAAATGAGATATTTTGTTATGTAGTCATGGAGACGGATGGGTAGAGAAAACAAAGTAGGAAGCGAACCTTGTGGCAGAAGAAGAGAGGCAATTAGCACGGGTAAATCCGAAAAGGGTGGAGAAAGTGGACGGAGGGGATACTATTAAGAGGTAATGGTTTGTTGGAGGCTATAATAAAGGTGGAAGTAGGCTGCACAGGGGCTGGAAAAGAATAGGGAAAATTGAATGATTGTGAGAAGAAAGCCCTTGTCTGACGCCGGGGAATTTATCATCGAGTGAGGTTGGATATCCTTTTGTGAGATTCATCAAATTGCTACCTGAATATGCTCGACACTATGGGTAATGATCTGCCTTGGCACAACTATCTGCAAGCCATTTGTAATAAGGTCAGCATAATCTTTTACCAACTCAAAATTCGGAAAAAAAACCTTTTATACCTTTCATACTCCGGGAAATATCTCATAGGAGCTTTCATCTTCAACCTGTTTATGAGCAAAAGACCCTCCTACATTCACAATATGTTTACTGCGAGACCCTCCATACAATTCAGACGTTCAAGTAGGCCATAAGTTCTTCAACGCTTTACCTCCCTCTTCATCGGGCAACGACTTATCAAAAGTCATTCCTGATTTCGTCAGTGAAACTATGGAACTCATTACTTGTGGCATTGAAAAATGTAAGAAATGTTAGAAGTTTTAAAGTACAAATTTACAAGTATTTCCTAGATACGTAGATGTTACTCAGCGCTACTTATTTGTATAACACTTAAATTAGAAATTCCTCTATCTAGCTCACCTGCTAAAATCTATTTCATATAACACGATGTACTTTGCGTAACTGGATATTTTTGTATGAGTATACACACACATATATATGTGTATGTGTAATTTAAATTATTGTGTTATTTTCCTTTGGCCTCTTTATCTGTTTTTTTTCTTGATGTAAATCTGTTCTTGTTCTCAAGTGTTGCCTGTTGCCACAGAACATGATAAATTTATTCTATTCTATTCTACTCGCAAGCAAATTAAATCTACGCTCATTTTCCCCCACATTTACTACTGTTGACTGGTTTATCAAGATCTATACGAAGAACTTGGTGAAATGATTCACATACAAGCGGTTTATTTTTATCTTTAAAAAAAGCTGATCATTTATACCGCTTGAAAGACTGAAAGACAAACCAGACAAAAGTCGGGTTGATTAAAAGAAACCGTGATTATTTTTTAATGTTATCTTTAGATGTACGATAACAAATATTTGAAGGATTTTTTCCCGCTAGGGGAAAAAGTCCAATGTATCGACCAGAATGGCTCCTGACTATTTAATAACCCCTCAGAATAGAACTGCCGGACATCAAAACTCTTTTCGTATTGCCGATGCATGATTATGGAATGGTATTCCAAATGACATATGAAATATTCTTATTCATTGTTTGTTTGCAAAAAAAAGATTTTTTCATCGTCTTTATGGATCAGAAGGTGTGTAATATGATATAGTTGAACCATGAATTTACATATGGTGCTTGGTATTTATATATCATTAAAATGTATCCGTATTCTAAAAATGTCATTATGATATACATGAACTCTGATAACTATGTGTTTTTTTATACCTTTGTAGTGGACGAAGAACAATAATTATTTATTTTCTTTCTTTTCTTAATAACATTGAAATGAGAGAAACACTTGTTAATTACACACAAATCATGTAGTATTTGTGTGGAATTAACAAGTGTTTTTCTCATTTCAATATACTGGAAAAATTTCATAAAATAACGCCTGAGACAACGGATTTCTTAATAATTAACTCGTATTACAAGATATAGCAGTCAAATTATAGTAAATTAGGAAAGGGATAGGAACATTTGCCGGTCAGCACGCTCGACCGGAAATTGGGAAGTCCGGGTTCAAGTCCCGGCTAAGGACAGAACTTTTTTCTCATATAAATTTGTCGGTTTCCATCAATATTTTCTACCACATATTGTGTTCGTCCTTTTATATGTTCCTATCCCTTTCCTAATTTACTATAATTTGAATGCTATATATATATATATACATATATATATATATACACACCACACTTACCTATTTTCTGTTAAATCTATCGTATTGTCAGAGTGAATAAACGAATAAAATAAGCTCTATAGTAAAAATTCAGTTATTAATGAATTCTACGGATAAATATAAACATGTGACTCAGTTCAATACATGTAAGAGTGAAGTCCGCGGATATTTTCATTTAGAGAAACATACCTCATAGCCATTTCTCGACGTGATGAATAACCTACAGGTATGGCAAAATAGTCATACAAAGGAGGCTGCGCTCTACCACCATCTGGATTTACTTAACTTTGCATATAATAGTTGCCATTTACTTTTCCCCAAGAATGGAACCAATTTAAAGAACATCTTCTGGGCTAGAGTGAGAAGATCCAGAATTGCGTTCAGAACACATAAACTTTCACTTTCCAACATAAAATTATTTCCAATTGCTCCAATTTGGAATATTAATTCACATAAATTTGATTTTTATGAACATATTACAGTATCAGTGTTATTCCTAATGGGTCGGCCTGAATTAGGACGGCACTAGTTGATTTAAAGTTGTAATACTTGTAATATCTATTGTGTAAATTTGAGGAATGTTTTCCGAAGAGACATGTTACAAATTCCCTAGCCCCATTATTTTCTGCAGTAGACCACCAATAAATTTTTCTACATTTTTCATCATTTCTTTAGTGTGAGATCAGTGAGAAAATTAAAAATTATCGCAACAGTAAATAAGATAACTAGGACAGCTAACGTAATTTTTATGACTCTTGAATGTGTCGTAAAATTTCCACCTTTTTCTACCATTGTCTTTGCATAATTGGAATATTAATGAGCCACTACATTTTTATCATAAAGATATTTGTTATTTAGAAAATAATTATGCATTTTTGCAGATAAGAATACGTGTCTATTTTCGGTTCACCCCCTGCCACACATCGTAGCGACGACTTGCAGGGTACTTCGTAGACTTAGATGCAGATGAAGAAGACATGGCTCTCCCGTCACCCTTCAGGTGCTTCGTCTGAAGCACTGACCCTCAACTCAGAGCTCAGCCGGGCCAATGGATTAGAGCCAACGATCGCAACCACATGCACGATTTCCACTCAACGGGAGGCAAAGGAAACACGCCGGAGGACCTTTTTGGCTTCTCTCAGTGTGCTTTAGAGAATTGATGGGTCACTGGGCTTTTAAGGTGCTCCGACAGCCGGCGTCCCGGTGCGCACTTGGCCATATCCCATGCATAGAAACAGTGCGTGCCCCGTAGGCGAGGTTCGAACACTTGTGCGTCGGGCATTCTGCTGAACTATATAAGTCACCGAAACCAAAAATGGCCACTGTACAGGTAACAAAAATAAATTACTAGAAATGATTTGACATCTATCGTATATGACCTCTAGATATGGAGGATATGTTTATTTAGTTCCACCTCGTAAAACGAAAAACTGGACGATCCAGGAATAGGTGTTAACAGAAACAAGTGAAATTGTAAATCTGTTATTATCTCATCAAATTAAAACAGTTAATATTAAAGACAATTAATATTCATTATTATGTATGATTGGCTAACAATTTCAGTGTTTACTCGCGAATTTTGCAGCGTGAAAACGATACTGTAGATCTGTTAATCTGTACATTTTTATCTTTCGCTGTATCCTTGCTTAGTAACCACTTGAAAATTTATACTGTACATTATTACGCCGATATGAGGGCTCAGAATACCGCTTCGGTGACACTTACGCATGTGTAGGCTTCCATCTCGGAGAGACCCACACCATATGCTACGTTCTTTAATAACCTATCTGAAGCTCTCTGTCCTGTCACAGCGGTCTGTATCGAATCGTGTCTTTCCTTTATGTGGTGGTTCACGGATATAGTCTCATTGAACTTTGAGGTATCTTAGACACTTCCCCGATATGATGCACAATTAATGTAAAATAAAGTCCCTCTTCCACTTTTTACTCTGGTGTTCCTCAGCTATTCCTATAATTATATTTTCTCTTTAATGAAATAGCACAGCTAATATTTCGAATGCGTTCAAATCCGAACCCATGTTACTTCTACAGCAACAATTTAACTTGACTCTTTAAGTTCTTGCCTATCCCTCCGTAGAAGTGATGGTGACCATATTAATTTCCTTATCACGGCAGAGAAGCTTTCGGTTACACGTGGCACATGAAACAATTTCTGTTTACGCTCCCTATCAGCCTCAATTTTGATGTGGTGGAAGGCTGTGAGAGTTTCAGTGATCCCTGGAGCACTTCTGAGGGGAGCAATTATCGGTGTACCTCATAAGAATCAGGCATGTCCCTAAGTTAGTAATTCAGACCTAATGTGGCGGAAGGTATTCATATTGGACACTTAATAAATTTGCACTTTTATGCAGAAAAATTGGAATCTACTTATAATTACATTACTGTACCTAGTATGGTCACCCATTTCAAATAGACCGAAGGGTTGAATACAGACAAAGTCATCTATTTAGCAGTTGTTCCTCAGAGAGTGCGAAGGCTTCTGACCCCAATGAGTACTGGCCAATTATGTAATGGCGTCGCGTTAAAAAAAACCATTGAGGAAAACACCTCAATAACCTTCGATTAACGCTTTAGGGACAAAAACACAAGTATACGGAAAAGTGTGAGGATTTCAGCTAAATATTTTCACAAAAACGCTTAAAACAAGCGATAAACATGGGTTCCATTTTAAGAACTTTGATGTATTTACCAATTGAATACTGTTTTCTTAAATTGTGAAATCCGCGGTAGCTCTGTCTCCAAAATGTTCCAAAATGGAATTAGCAATAAGAAGGAAAAACATTCTCCAATAAAGCTTCCCAGGAAAGATTTAATTAAACTCATCCTCTGCTATTTTAAGAAACTGTTGAAATGGAAAAATAATACGAAACAAAAACATGGAGCACATTATAGTTTAGGCTTTAATGTGTGAATCAATTGTGAATCAAGAATGTTTTGAGAGAAAATAAACTTAACTAAATAGGAAAATCGTAATTTTATTTGGTGTTTTCCACGAAATGTTTTATGTTCAACAAATTAAAATTAATAAGTAGATTATAAATGACACATTGGAAATTGCTATTCCTCCCCCAGCTTCCTCTCAAAAAAGCTGTATTTGCACTGGAACATCAAAAATAAAATACTTGCAATTAAAAGATAATATTCAATGTTTATATGCTATGATGAGGTCCCTGCTCGGGTCTCGTTTTAGCAATCCGTCGGGATGGATATTATGGAACCTCTAATGCTGAATAAGATATTATCCGAATCAAATTAATAATAATATTCAACACAGTCTTCACATTTATTTTCACAATAAGGAGAAATACTGTGTCCAAAGCATCAATTATTATTATTTTCAACTCTAAATCCAATTTTAGTGACATTAGAACGTAGTATCAATGAACCTCAGGGGTTTTTGTTATGGCCTAAACATGTTTGTTTTGCGCAAAAGTGGAATGTTTATATAAATCAATCTAAGGCATATGCATTCATGAAATGCTGAAAAAGTAATCACATTACATACCAAATAATAATTCTGATGTAATTTAAATGCAAAACAAACCTCTAACTGGCTATTTTGAAAATTTTAAAGTTAAAAATTTTCGACGCCAGCTCAGAGACTGAGTAATAGCTCAACCGTGTTGAAATAAATCATAATCTTTTCATTAACTTACGCGTACACTGAAGTGGGAATACTTCTCTCTTTGTATTCACGAGATTTTTTAAGAAACGCCCGCAAAGAAAGAAAGGATGCCACGCCAAGAGCTATGAGTCCAGGGACCTGACAAACGGAACGGTGAAATTGTCTTTACAAATAGGCATTCGAAAAATACAGCCATCTGGCGAGAGAGAGAGAGAAGCATCCAGGGGCATGCCACTGGCCTTTTCACAACAAAGCCAACTACAAACGTTTTTTGATAAATTGTCAAGCATACCGTATCCTCGTGAAGCGGCCCAAAACGACTTCCGGCGGACAATTCGACAATGTTCTGACGTTTCAATTGCCAATGGGTGGAGGGGATGGGGAGAGGAAAGGATTGTTTTCACGCGAGAGTTTGGGGCCCTGTGATGCGGAGGAGGGCAATTGACGTTTTCTCTTTTTCTTATCCACTTGCGGAAGTCCCGGACACGCGCACGTGTCATAAAAAAGAGGTTACTTTGAGGCCCATCTTCCATCCCCAAGGTGAAAGGTATCTAAGTATATTATTATGCCATCTCGGACGTGCACCAGCATGAAAAAATATCCGCAGATACTCCCCGGGGTGGGATGTGGCAATAATATCTGACGGAGTCAAGGTAGCCCCTGCTAATCCCCACTAGAGTTGCGGTGCACGTCCAGGGTTATATCTGCGAAGGGTGCGGCCACTCTTCCTCTTTCTCCCCGACCTCCCTCCCGCTCCCCCCCCCCATCCCTCCCCCCCTCTGGGCCGCGCACCGCCCCTGCCAC
>WURS02072335.1:0-10397 GCA_011762765.2 Rhinocypha anisoptera | reverse complement strand
AGAAGGGGGGGTAGGACAAAGCAAGGCAAAGGGGGGGGGGGGGGGGGGTGGGGTGGGGGGGGGGGGGTTTGGGGTGGGGGGGGGGAGGGTAAGTCAACAATGATATCAGCTCATCAGGCCTCTTGAACGGGAAAGGCGGGCTCTGGGGTTCGAACGCTTGGAAGACTCGCGCGGTGGACGAGGCAGACCAGGCCTCGACTGCTAAAGGGCGCACTTGGGACCCCCATTGAGGAAACTGCGTCGACCTGACCTCAACAACGAGGCAAAGGTGAAAGAATCACGGGGGAGAGAAATAATGTTTGGTGCTACTTGAAATGAATATTTTTCAGGTTTCGCATGGCAAATCAATAGGGCATGGAAGCTGAGATACTCTGATATTAACTTAAAAGACTAAAAACCTAAAACATTGACCCATAAAATAAAAAAAACCGTGCTAGAAGATCTACTGAGAAGAAAAATACTTCTGCGCGTATACCCTGCAAACCATCTGTCAATGTATGTTGCGAAGTGATAAAAAAAGTTTTATTGGTTAATGCCTAAAGTCGATTATGCTACGGAAATAGTGTAGGCTCTTTTCAAGCGTTTACTTTTGCGTATTTTCTGCGACAAGAAATAATTCCTAAATCTGTTATTTAGGGATCCATTTCTCTAACTTTATAAACGTTGCCAGGCCGTTGTATGTTCAGCTACGAACTATTGAGTGGACTTCACTATGGAATTCAGCATTCTAAGTCTTTACATACATTTAATTTAGACGTTTCCTTGTCTTAGCGACTTCCAACAGAGTTCTGAAAGCATAGCTGTAACGTTTCGTGTTACGGTAGACATTTTTAAAGCATCAGGCTGCACTACGCAGACCCTTCTCGATTTCATGAATAAGATGCATCCCATATGTTGCACGCGTATTCTAAACGTGGTCTCACAACACAATGATTGGGTCGTTCTTTGATATTTAAATTGCTTCCTTTCAAAAACGCGTCTGGATAACTAAACCAATGTCTATTCCTCCTTGAATTGAATATTTTTTCGATTTTATATGTCAATGGGACATAAGATTCCTTGTTGTCGCAATTATACGGCGCGATTAAATTTCCTAATGGCGCAATGATGTGTCCGAAATTTATTCTCTGGTTCAGCTGAATTAATTCGCAAACTATTTGTTATGCTTTGGTACATTCCCAAGCCGTTATAAAGCATCACCGTAAAAATCAACTAGGTCAGCTGTCCTTGACTTTAGTGTAAGCATCACTTTCTAGCCCATATGACTAAAAAAAATCATTTCTCGAATTAAGATTTCAATTGATAAGAATTGGGGGAGAACCGATTTCAACCTAAGGTTGGAAGAGCGGTAGGGAGCGAAAACAAAGGTAATCAGTCCCCTAAGACACAGTCCTCGTGGTGCACGGTTAATTCAGGAAAAATGGTTGATCGGATCACAAGGCAGGGAAAGGCTTTTGCAAGCGACCTCTCGGGAGTACTCTGCTATCGCAACAAGAGATGTGCCAGGCGTCGGAGCCGGCTCTGCAGAGAGAGATCAAAGATGAGGGGGCAAGTTAGAGCGGACTAACGTGAAGGAAGATGAAACGCGGGGATACCTCAGAAAGAACGCCCAAGACTAAGGGAAAACGTGCCGAGGAAGCAGTAATCATTGATATCCTCGCCAGGTATCCCCAAGTTTTCCGAGACTAATTTTAACACGCATCTTACCGTAGAGCACTGCAAAAAAATGCATTTCTCCGTTGAACGGCCCGCTCAGTGAATGAGGAGGGAGTACGATTCTTCACGCAGTCGACGTTAAATCATTTCGTGAAACATCGAGTAACATTTCGCGTAAACATTCGATTTTTACCGATTGTTGGGAAGTACTGAAAGGTGAATGGAAGCAAAGCCCTAGAAGGTAATGATCGCTTTCGTCACCGAAACTAAGTGCAACGTGGCCATACCGGTTGAATAACTCATTACCCCGACGCCATCATGTCATCATTGTATAAACTCACGCCAGAAGAAGAAACTGTTCCAAAATATCCGTGAAAATAGTTTAACGGCATTTAGACAGTTACCACGGAAATATTAAAATTTTCCGGCAACAAGTCACAACGTAAAACACACGTTAAATTGCGGACCGCTGAGATTCATCGGAGACGGGAAATAGTGCTTTCGGAATATGCTGCTAGGTAACAGGGAGAGGGACATCTCAAATGAAAGAGTATATACCCGTATTTCGCAAAGATGGAATAATCAAAACCGTACATGAAATACAAATTCATGCATGTCAAAAGGTTTTTTTTCGGTATATTAAACATTTTAGGACGAATTTCAACATTATTTCGACGGTTTCTCCATTGAACCTTGAAAAATACAGATTAAATTTTTCATTTACTTTTCCTTTTTTTAACAGCGTCCACTCAATCCCGTTTACATAACCGGCAAAAATTCCTAGTTGAATTCAATACTCACCGCTCACGGGGTCCACTTGAAAGCTACCGTTGGCCGGAGACAAGCTGTATCTGACGGCGGAGTTGGGCCCGAGGTCCTGATCGTTGGCATTCAGGGTTCCCACGAGGGTCCCCGCACCCCTGTTCTCCTCGACCGTGAACTCGTAAGTGGACTTCGTGAACTCGGGATCGTTGTCGTTCACGTCTGTCACCTCGATGACGATGGAGGCCGTGGCAGTGCCAGCGGGTGTCCCGTTGTCCGTGGCGACCACCCGAAGGACGTACCGGTTCCTCTTCTCCCTGTCCAGCGGCTGCCGAAGGTAGACGGAGCCGCTGTTCGGGAAGATGCCGAAGACGTCGGTGGCGTCGCCAGAGGATGAACCCGGCTTGTGCTCTTCGGCGGGAAGAAGCCTGTGCGAGGGGTAAAGGACGAAGAATAAACTTTAGTTGCAAACAATGGTCGACGTGAACCGAATCCAACAGGGAAACGTGACGTCCACCTTAATGCCGGAAAATTTTCTCTACGTGAAAAAGAATCTGGTCGACAACGCAATTACATTTAAATCTTGAATTAGGTTTTTAGAAAAGATAATACAAAGATTAGAAACTCATTAAAGAGGTAGCTTGCTGGCCAGCAGCGGCGAACTGCTCTTTGATTAAAAATAAGCTTGCCTCAATATTTAATGGGATTTATTCAGAGCAATTACACTGGTCGATCAATTGAGACGCTGGAGTTAATCTATAGTAGAGTTAAAAACCAGAATGGTGAAAACAAGAAAATGTCTACCTTAAAGTTTCTTACTAATTGTATTTTTTGAAAATGATTCCATACTTAATGAACACTTTAGATATACAAAAAATGTAATTTTACAGAAATATGGAAATAAATGAGTGAATAGATTGCATTTTAATATGAAATAGGAAAACGTAGAACATTTTTTTTTATCTCCTAGTCTGAAATGATCTTCATGAACAATAAAGCGTTCTAAAAGCACAGGGAAACAATTCAATGTCAATAGCTACTTTTGAAGTATAGGTAACTAACGTAAACGATACAGAGATGTTTTTTACTAATGAAAACAATTTTTTTTCTAAAATAATGATTGTGAATCTAAGTAAGACTAGTTTTATCATATTTCTTAGGTAAAATTTGGATTACGATCCAATGAAAAGAAAGAGAGACATACAGTAATGTTTTTAATTACGAGTAAAAACGATGTAGCGCCAACGTGGGAAGACAAACCCTCTCGGAAACGTCGGCAGCATAAACTATGCGAACATGTGACCACTTCATTAGATGAATATCACCCACTGCGGCGAAAGAATTTGTTTCCGCGGGTGATGAACGAGAATCCAAGACGGCAAGAGACGGCAGCACGCACCGCCAACATCCCAACACTTCCGCATAATGACGCGGGAGACACCACCGAGTAAAATACACGGCGAGCGAACACACGGCACGTCTCGTCCTAAGCCATCCGGACCACCACTCACCTGTACGTCAGCCTGGCGTTGTTCCCCGTATCCGAGTCCGAGGCGCTGACCTGCACCACCTGGGAATTCGCCGCGAGCGACTCGGGGACGGAGGCCGTGTACTCGGGCCGCTCGAAGACCGGTGGGTTGTCGTTCACGTCCTGCACCTCCACGTGGACGGTCAGGTTGGAGGAGAGGGGCGGGGTGCCGAGGTCGGAGGCCGCCACCACGAGCGCGTGCCGCGTGGCCGTCTCGTAGTCGAGGTGGCGCGCCAGCGTCAGGGTCCCCCGCCGAGGGTCCACGGCGAACAGCAGGCCGGGGTTGACGGACAGCGAGTACCTGACGGAGCCGTTGTCACCGCCGTCGGGGTCCGAGGCGTGAGCCGCGTACAGAGCGGCCCCCAGCTCCACGTTCTCCGGCACCGAGATCCTCACGGTCGGCGAGTCGAATTCGGGGGCGTTGTCGTTCACGTCGTGGATGATGACGTTCACCTGTGGGGAGGGAGGGGAAAAGTTTTTGGATGTAGAAAGGATTTCCTTCAGTTTGCCGGGGTACCCGATTATGGCACCCCTCGACAGTGACCCTCCTTAAGGCATGCGGTCGGAAGTGAAAATGTAATAAACATAATCGATAGGTTACGACGTAGACAATAATGGCAGGTTGTTATCCAGAAGGAAAATATGGTGACGTGGGCGAGAGGGCGGTCATGGATGAAATATATTTTAAATACGTTTGATTTCATAATCACTGTACAAATCATGAGGAAGACAATTTTAGCATCTCCTATAAATATTTCCAGTCACATGAAAAAACGTCTATAAACTACACAGTTTGATGGTCGTTCGCATACTCAAACAGAAAATGCCCTTTTCCTGCAGTTTTATCCTTGAGATCATCATGCAGATTTGATTCCCAGGAATCATTCAGGAAGTTTCAGATAATAAAACACTGCCATTTTACGTAGCTATTTATTCTACACGACCATGGTTTCGCCGCTGAGAAGGATCATCAGATGCTGATGCCGCTGAGCGGCGGTCGTCTAAATTTTTATGTAGAAGGCAGTGCTCTACTATCTGAAACTTCATGATGGAAAAATTCCTCTAAGTAACGCCTGAATAATCAACAATCCCTGTATATTTGCCTTGTCAATCGATTTCAAGTGGCAATCCACCTTTTCGGCAATATACGTTATGATCAGGGTGGGAGAGTAAACCGCGAACTATGGGGGGCTTGTAGGCGGGTGTATCTAACCCAGCAGATTGAAAATTTATTCCTGCTACCACGCCTAGACATTTGGATTTTAGCCCGTATCATGGAGGCAAATTCGATGTCAAGTGATTTACAATAAACAAACAAATAAACGTTAATCATACACCTATGATGACTCTGTGATCTATATTGGCTATATGAGTCATCAGGAAGTCTTTGGATATTTAGGAGATTTGACACAGTAACTTTATTCCACAGCGGAAGATTTATTGGAGCATCATCCAAAGTAGCGAATTCTTGTGAGCGTACCGGAGACTTGGTTGAGATCCTGCAATATCTCCTTTAAGAAGAGTGTACGAGCACCTTTTTCATTGAACACAAAACGGACGAAAGAAACCAAGAAAAAATCTGCTCTTTTTGTCCGAATTAGTGACCTGTTTTACACTGCCTGTTTCTTAGCCCATGCTTGCATGGCTACAATTCATGAGCCCAAGTAAGTATTTGCGTAAAAAATCAACTAATTGGGATAACAGAGGAGCCATGAGCGCGTTCACAACGTGCTTGGATACTATAAAATTCAACTTTATTCCCACAGTAGGCAAATTGGAAGTTGAAATTACACGTCAGTCTGATATTTTACCAAAACAATTACTTGCAAGGCAAGTAAATTGCTTCAGTAATAACAGATCATCACTTGCACCCTTGAAATTGAAACAATAGGAAATCTTATCTATTGAATTAATTTGCTTTGAAGTTTGAATGGTGCACTGAAAACAAAGAATGACAGTAGTTAGGGCCATATACGTAAATATTTCACGGGGGGAGGGGGAGGTTGGGCTCGAGGGGGCTTGATGATAGCTCAGGTAATCATATATCTCGGATAGCTAATCTGTCTTCGGAATCGGGGGTCATTAATAATACATCCAGTCCGTCTCGGAGGACGTTTTAATTCCTATTCCTCCAGATTCAAACTTCGAAACAATTGCATTCATTCAGATGCTTTCGGATGGAGGCTCCCATTTGGGAATCGTTATGAGAAAATTACAGCATTCACGGCAGTCAGGAGTTCACTTTCACGCCGATGAATATTTACCAGGGTTGAATACACAAGTCGTGAGCCTGAACGAACAAAGGAGCGGATATCTCAGGTTGATTTTTTTTATGGCGATGACGACCTTTGACTGTCTACACCCTGGGTAAAAGCTGTTTGGTGGTCTTAACCGCCTCCTGACCCAGCAAATACTACTCACGAATAGAGAGAGAGAGAAGGATTCAGTCTCGGCGACTCCCTCGACAGAACTTGCCTTTGTTTGAATTGATAATTTCGATTCTGTTCGTCGGGATTCCTGTTCGTTCCTGTTTGGTGGAGAGTTATAAAACTCAGTCCTCGAAGAAATACTATTAGTTGCACCCTCTAGGACTACAGAGACCGATTAGAAATTATACTATTAATTTGTCTCGATCCGATATAACTGCACGAATCAGTCATCAATAGGAGATGCAATGCGAGTTAGTAACTGATTGTGATTAAAAGATTAAAATTAAAAGGGGATATTTAATGGACATGTTAAAAAAATACTGCAAAAGTCATCGCTTAGACGACCCGAGTTTTATTACCTCAATATGATAAAACAATTAGTTATGACCTTCAGCCACTCCATGTATTTCGATATTTCCTGATAAAAACTTGATTACAAAGCTGAATTTCAAAAAATATAAATAGGATTGATAAAAAATATCAAAGATTGCTGCCCTTAAAAACTGAGGTCATTCTGTCTTAGAGTGGATATAAAAGAATGATTCCAATGACTACGTTTTTAAAAACAGAATATTGAAGTTTTCCATCAATGACAATGAAAATATTTTTTCGTAGGCCAAAGTGATACTTACTTGGCAATGGCCGTATGAAGGAGGATCACCGCTCATCGCCTGCACGTTGAGAAGGACAGACTGGTAAGCTTCGTGGTCCAATTCGGATGCTGTTCTTATGGCTCCCGACACAGGATCGATGGTGAAATAGCCATTTGGATCTCCAGAGTATATTGAGTAACGTACTACTCCGTTTCCTATGGGAAGAGAAGAGAAAAACGGTACTTTAATTAATATTTTTAAAAATTTACAATTCATAGTTCTATTACCATAGTTACACATAATTTTTCTACGTGTATTTCAAAGAAAAAAATGAAAAGAGAAGCCTATTTAAAACAATGGAAAAAAGAAATTTTCATTCTTAGGTCACCTGTTTGGACTCAATGGCTTTATTATCAACATTATAGATGGGAAAACGTTCGGGATGAAGGAAAATGGGAGATCAAGTATGTATTTACACAAATATTTAAACAGGACATAGGAATTGATGAATACATATGAATAGTATGAATTACTAAATTAAATGTACATCACCCTTTACATTGATGTGAAGCAAAACAAATGAAAGCCTTGCTGATTAGAGGCTAGCCAATAATTATGAATTATAAAGGGACTAAAAGTTAGTGTTTTTTTTTAAATTTAGATTTTGCATTTTTCATTTCAAAAGCTAGAGACCACCCCTGAGATTCGCAGCCAACGGCTTCAGTACGCTGTTCCTTTCCTTTATTTGAAACTGACACATGAACTCGTTAAGATAATATCACGGGAATCGCATTCTCATCTCTCTTACAAAGCCACTTGCTTGATTCTACTCACAACGTATATAAGACAAAATAAGCACACAAAAACAGGCAAATTATCCATCTGTTACTCGGTTCATGTGAGAAGATTCTCATATGCATTCCATTTCCCTTTCCTGTCTGTAGATGTCTTTGTTTCTCATTGCTGCAACTGCATCAGACCTGAGATTGCCAATGAATTTAGCATTACTGAAGCCGCCCAGGGACCATTAACTCAAAGGTGATTCAAGATCAATTTACTAGCCAATACTCATTAAGTGCCTTTCATGCACTGGATGTTTGGCAAAGAATTCAATTAATATCATCTTTGAATTGGTTTAAACCCGCCTTGTCACAGAAATATTTCTTTTTCAGTCGTAATAAATTATTTGTATTATATCATTATAAAAAGAGATCATCTTATTATAAATTTTATTCTTATGTACATTTGGGTGAAAATGAGACAACTTAGTTAATTATTTCCTAGCTTCAATAGACAATAGCCTTCCTACCTTCCTAGCTTAATCACATTTTCACCCTCAGATCTTAACTAAGTAGGCCGTTTAAGCATAGGAACAAAAGGCATTTGAGTAAATGTAACATATTAAGTGGTATAATTAAGGCAAGTTAAAGAGGTATTTTAGTAATATCCTTCATTTGAAACGTATTGGATGTAATGAAAAAAGTGTATTTTAGAGTATCAATTATGTAAAAATGTTACATAGCACAATTCATCCAACAGTGGATCAAGAAAAATGCCCACGGCATAAAAGCGTGTAATGGTTTTAACGTAAAAACCCATCGAAAAGGGATATATATATATATATAGTAATTAATCCAACTCAATGCAATTTATCATTCAGCCACTTTAAACACCTAGAGCACGCCTTAAAAAAATTATTGCGATTTTTACAAATGAACTTCGGTTCAAACAAGCCATTTCCATGCGGTTAATGAAAACCAGTGTTGAATTCGAGAGTTGAGTTTTCAAGGGAGATTGATCGTAAAGATATGAGGGCCTGCCACGTCTACTAAGGAGCAATGGATCTCACAAATACCCTCGCGATCGGAACAAATGAAGGAGGCGTGCCGCGTGCCTGAGCGTAAGGAGGAATAACACACGTGCTCACGCAATGAGAGCAAACAAGTGAACGAGCAACTCCTTCACTCGTCCGTTCCCTCTAACCTCTCAGCCGATAAGTCAATATTATCTGCCGACATCACAAAGACGTTTTATAGGCCTTTAACCAGACGCTTGGCTTTAAACTCTCCCTCTCTCTCTTTCTCAAGTCACCCCGACCTTGCACTTTACCCGTCAAGTAAGTGAAGGGATCGCTATCTTCAACCTCGAAAGGGATACGAAATCTGACTCTCTTTGGAAACTTAGAAATGCAAGGAAATGGGACTAGTTGAGTCAGTATTGGGATCAGTTTGATCAATGAGATTCCAACCAGTTCTGAAAGGTGTGTGGGAAAAAACCAGGCACATTTCGTGTCCCCAGAAATATCTAAAATTGAGACGAAGGTCGGATGCCTACATGTGTTTTGGTAAGAGAATTTATTTAGTAATATGGAAGTGAATTATACTGCCGTATATTTTAGCGTGTTCAAGGGAAGGAATGGAGATATAATTAAAATCGAAAAGATTCCTCTTCGTTTTAAAAAAAAAACTCGTAATGTCAAGAATAATATAAAGTAGCACTGGCATCACATAACTAACATCATCGCAGTTACTTTTCCTATTCAAAACAACTTCCTTCAAATTCCTTCAGGACTAACTTTCAATCTGGAGTACTAATTTATCAAGTTTACTTATTTTGGAACATCTAACATATGCTGTTGAGAGAATGAACTGCTAAAATTCTTGTATTACTGCAAAGATCAGTCAAAATGAAAATGAGAAGTATGTTTCTCAAAATAATTTCTATTTATCACTGTAAGGATATGTGGTATTTCTTAGATGATGTTGATGTATATACTTCAGACTTGAAATCTCTAAAACATACTGAAAATATAAAAACTACTTTCATTTCAGTAGTATTCCATACGCTATTAAACGGAGCCAATATGAAAAATTGACAATTGTTTAACTTCGGATTGTAAATAAATATTACCCTAAGCAAAGTTTTAATCTTATACGCGGAAAGTGTGAAACACCAGGCAGTAGTAAAACGTAGAGAAATATTTGAACTATATGAATGAAATGATGAATGAAATCGAGTATAGTACACTCATATTGCGTGGGACAGTCGGTGTAGAGGAGGAGTACCGATACTGGAAGAATGATTTCCATTTACCACGTAATGGGCAACGGGAATTAATGCGCAAGCCATCCATCCAACGCCAGAAGAAATCAGCCGCGGAGATCATTGCAGCGAAACCTCATCGTAATGGGCTTCCACACACCCACTCATTAATTAATTCCGCGTTTACTCTTGTCTCCATTCGTAAATTCGCGAGCTAGAGGAGCACATTTTTCATCAGTTACAAAAAATCTCAATATTCTCACGTTGGTGACGTCTTAGCGCGAGTGAGACGGAGAGGTTGTTGGCAAAGCAAAAGGGGAGGAGGTGGCGCCGACCGAGGCGAAACATGAGGAGCGAGGGCCGCCTGCGACAGAGGAGGCGGTTGAG
>WURS02072324.1:0-10397 GCA_011762765.2 Rhinocypha anisoptera | reverse complement strand
AAAATCGCTATGCGAGATAAAGATATAATAAAAATGAGGGCTGATGGGGAATAATGTTGTGTCTTTTTTGCGGCCAGACACGCGCGCTTGCACGCGCACAACTATCTATATATATATATATATATATAGATAGTGTTAGTATAGTTTTCTCCCAGACCAACGAAGGGGCAAGAAAACCCCGAAATATTTCTTATTTGATGAGTCTTTTAGGTGTTTCTATCTGTGTGTATTTGTATAATTGCGTGCACGTGTTCGTGTTTGCTGCTCGTCTATAGTGTCTATATTATATATATATATATATACACTCATATATATATACCTAAGTTTATATGTATATGTGTATATATAGGTTATATATATAAATATGTAATTATATTTATTTATATATATAAAATCAAAACAAAAAATTCACACGTGAAGAACACTACTGGGACAGACAAAAACCACAAAAAAGGACACAATTACTTCCAAATTTTTTGATGAGCCACAACACCTTTCTCGCGGAAGATAATGTGTATATATCAGGAATAATAATGTGTTTGTGTATATAATATATATAATAAAATATTAATGTAAACTTATGTATTTAACTTTATCGCTTCCTCTCTTACATATTCTTTAATAATACTTTAACTATAACTAAATTCTTGCTCGTTTTCCAAATTTATTTCACTCAGCACATCTTTGTAGTATATTTTCTTATCACAATGCTAATGCGGATATATTTTCCTCTTCATATTTAATTTTCCATTTGAATCTACCTTTTCGAACGAGTTGTAACAACGGCAACAGTAAGTTATAGGAGCTCTCCTTTCATTGTATCTAAGGTAGCGGAAGTCAGTGGTTTAACGGGTATGAAACTTGTGTTCCTATCCAGGGAAGGGGATTAAATTTATTGGCGGACGCCAAGGTAAGCAAAGAGTGATATAGATGGGCAAGAGGTGGAGAAGGATAGAAAAGGAGAAGAACGGAGTTGGGTTAACCGGCGACCCCCTGACGTGGAGGGAGGAGCCAGTCGATGATCGATCGATTTTACGGGGCGTAACGTGATCTCCAACCCATCAACCCTCGTTCGTCATTTGTCCATCTCACTTTTAGTGCCCCCCCCCACTCCCACCCCTTTGGTATTTTTGCTTTCCTCCAGCATTGGATACTGTTTTATTTTCAAAAATACCAATTAACAACGTCAAGACGCCTGAAACAAACGGCTGCTTCTATTCTCGTGATCTCTCCACTTCCTTTCCTTGCGGCTTTAGTATCGCGGCCTGCGGTTCAGATCACAAAACTTTCCAGATACATAAGTCATCGTTCTGTCGGGGAATATTGGGTAAAGAGTTATCGTTTAGTGTATATTTTTCGAGGAAAAAAATATATATATATACATAAACACACATTTTTCCGCGTCGGCAAAAATGATTTAAGAGCAAAGGGAAAGTTTGTTTTCGTTCTGTGGGCGAGTGTTTTATTTCGTTTGTCTTTTTTTTCCGAGCAAACCGCAACTAAGCGACTCTTCTCGTCTCCCTCTCTCCATCTCTCTCCTTCCCCTCGGCCGTCACTCTTTAAGCGGGACGGAGAGAATTTATTCGGATCTGAACGAATCGTATTTCGTCAGAATGGAAATAATTTTTTGGTAATTAGAACTCGGGCTTATGAATTCCCCCTTTTGTGTGCCACCAGCCGGTGCGCGATTTATAGTTTCCGGAAAATTTAGATGCGTAATATCATTCGGGCCTACAATACGTGTTTATAAATCGATTCATCAGATTGATTATACACAGGACGAGCGAATCTCGACTCCGTTCCGACTAACATTCCAATGCCCGGTCGTATATTTTATAATCTTCCAAAGGTGGTTATAAAATTTAGTTTGGTAGTGGAGAATCCAGTCAGCGATTAGGACCAATAATACGTACTTATGATCTCTTTAGCTTAGAGATGGGCGATTCTGATTCGATTCACCAGGAAATCGATTATTGTGATCCGATTCTGATTCAATTTGTTTCCTTTCCGGTTCGATTCAGTTCCGGTACCGATTCATTTACGATTACGATTCAGTTACGATTGTGATTCAGTTATAATTTCGATTCTGTTCCGATTCCGTTACGATTCCGATTCGGTTACGATTCAGGAACGATTTCGATTCAGGTTCGGTTACGAATGGAATCTATTCAAATTATGCGATTCGAATCGATTCATTTCTTGAAATCGCCCATCTCTACTCCAGCGGCTTATTTCTAGTGCCTTGTTCATGATGCGAAATTTTGAACCATTCATGCTGTGACTAATCTCCAGACAGAAAAAAATCAATCAATCCTATGAAATATAGCCATAGTGGAAACGTGAGAAACTATAATAATTCTTCACCTCCAAATTGAATTCAATTTCCTTATCGAAAAGGCGTTTCATTTTTGGAAGCGAACGGATTTTCAATTGGAGTTAGGGGAAATCACCTTCATACCGTAAGCTTCGTTGTCGCATCGGGAATAAAATTTGAACATAAACCATATTGAATTAATATAATCCAACGAGAAATTACTATTTGTTTCCATATATTTATTGATTCAAATGAGTTTATTAGTTTTTACTTACTTATTTCTGTCCAAACATTTGGTATTCGGCAAAATATTTAACTCAAACCAAGACAATATTTAAAAGTAATCTGTCTTGTTTTAGCCAAGATGACAAACTCAAATGATTCCTTACAATCGAAATATACGAGATTTTTTCACAGTGGCGAATTCCCTTGGAGAATTTAAACAATTATTCTTTCCTTATCATGCTTCGGACAATACTACACCCTGCTCTGTATTGTTTCATTGTATATCATTCCTTGAAAAGGAGTAGTAGTATTTTCAGACCTTGGAATGTAAGAAAAAAGTAATTATTAGATGTCTGAAGGAAAATTATCATGTTTGATATTAGTAGTAGTAGTTTTGTTTTTCGGGTGGTTCGACGGCCATGATAATTTTTCACTTCTTCAGTTCGAAAATAAAAGCCATTTGATCGACATAACAACCTATCCCTAGGCGGGACTCGTACCCGCCACCTTTGGGCTAACCGGGGTGCGCGCTACCCACCCGGATAATCCTAATAGTTTAGTAGTCAGAGAGTACGAAAGTTAAGTGTAATAATCTTGAGTGTAAATTACTTTATCACTCGAAATAGTTTTGAAAACAAAAGTTCGTTAATTTTTCAGGTTATTTATATTTTACCGAAATCATTTATCTCGTTCTTACCTCTCCCTAAGTTGGAAATGTCTGTCTCACATGTGTGCACACAACACTCCTATCAATACTCATAAATCCAAATATAGATTTTCACCCGCAATAGCTATCACACTGCACTGGTTCATTTTTGTCAGCTAAGTATGAACAAGGGAGACCTGTACGAACAAAGTGTTTGTTTTGAATAATTTTATTGCGTTACTTGTGGATACGAAGATCTCTCTAACATATTATAGCAGCGAGTGATAAATTTACCTAATATTAAGTAATCATATTGTGTTCTAAGGTGAGCACTTTGGTTTATTGATATCTACTCCGTACATTTCAAAATTAATGTTACGATAATCCGAATTTTTAGGAATCAAAGTGAGAATGAAATAAATCATGCAGTTAATCGTCCAAGAGCAATTGCCAGAGAGTGAGAGACGATTCACATCTCAAAGAAAAGTGATTTAAACTTGCTATGTTGTCCATACTTTGAGCAAAGTTCCTATATTTAATAATTATATATCAATTTCATGACCCATTTATAAATATGATGGAAAATCTTTTGGGCCAGTGAAGGAAAGTGATGCATTCCATGATCTTTGACAGGCAGCCTTTGACTCTTAGATTCATATGTCTGTTGAAATGGACGTAGCCGCGTCCAAATATTTCGTCTGAGTGTTTCGTAGCATCAATTCACTGGAGTAGCTCCACAAAAGAGTACATCGTCTCTCTTTGCTTTTTCACTCGTTAAATTGAAGGGGTCGTTATCCATCTCGGTACATCCCATTCTCGAGGGATTTTTTTTCGTCGTCGTTCGACGCGAACGGCCTATTTGGGAACAAGAAGCGCAAGGAAAAGTGGAGTCCTTCGTGTTGTCAGCAATCGATATTTCACGGAAGGAAAAGGACGTTCTCATTCATGTTTTCCTTGGGTTTGCTACTTTCTTGCCGTGAGCTGGTATCGCAGAGGGATTTTTTTTTGCGAGGGAAAGGACGACCGATGCTTCTGAAAGCCCCGTTCACGATGAACGGATCGAATTTCTCAACCTCACTCCCAATCTACTCGTGTGGATGTCTCGCAACACAACTTTCCCGCATACAGAATAATGTTTACTCCCTGCGCCCGACGATAAACCGCAGTTGTGTCTCCACTCGCTGAAATATTTTCCTCCCAAGGAGTCAGTCGGTTAAATTTAAATCTCCCGTTGACGGATCACCACGGACTCAGTCTTATCGCGTCGCGCGGAGGCGTTTTTTTTCAGCAATCGCGTAGATAAGCCGCCGGCACCCCTTCCGGTGCCTCGCTATCGCTCCCTCTCTCTCTCTCCGACTACCCGGGGCATACGCGCCTTTTCACTCGAGCCGAACGTGCAGCGTCTTGGCCATGTGGCGTCGCTCACGGCGCCCCGACCGAAACCTCCTACTCTTCCTCCTCTCAAAACAGCGCAAAAACTCTGGTCACGTCCGCCCTGGCTTCCACCGCGGTGGCGACGCGAGCCACGCTTCCAATTTCAATTTCAATCCCCCCGACTGTCAGACGGGTGTCATTTGCCAGGCAGGTGGTTATATCCGTAGGAACGAGTGATTTCCTTTTGTTTTTTTTTCCGCTGTCAATAATTTGGCGGAAGGCGCGCGCAAATCATCTCGACGGTTCCGCTGACTATCGTTTTGTTTCCTTTTCCGACCTGCGTGTTCCATTATATTTCTCGTCCAGGGCGACGACGCCCCACAGTGTGCTGAAACCAAGAAAAAATTATATAAATACTTGCTTCCATATTTAATCGATGAAAAAATAAATTTTTGGCTGGTTTTGTGTTAAGTTCAGGTAATGAATTTTCAGTATCCGTTTCCCTGAAATATAAAATAAATATGACTTTATAAATGACCAAAAATGGCGACCAAAATTGACATCTGTGGCGATTTTTGCAAAAAGTAAGACGTTTAGGGACGGGACGTAAATTTTTTTTGCACTTTTCCAGCTGATCCTCCTGATTCACAGTTAATAATAGTTGTGCTTTACTTAAGGAAACTTTTTGCTACAAAGATACTAGGGGGAAACTTAGTAGATCGCAGTTGCAGCGGCAGAAACCTAATTTTTTTCCGATTTTCACAGAAAATAATGTCAATTTTGTCGCCATTTTTTGCCATTTATAGTGTCACATCAATATTTCAAGGGAAACGAATACTGAAAGTAATATTATCTGAACTTACCTAAACCACCGACATTTATTTTATCGATTAAATAGGGAAGCAAGAATATATATACATAATTTTTTCTTCGCTCCAGACCACTGTGCCCTTCTCCCCACGTCCCCACGGCGACTTTCACCTTCCATGTAGTTTTCCAGGAGTTGCGTTTGTTTAAATTCTTCCACTTGGCTACGATGGAATCTATGGAAATTCTCTAATAAGGATCCATTTGAGATGAGGTGTGGGAGTTTATTAGTGGATTTCGACCAAACTATTCTCTAGGAGTCCTTGTTTCAAACGGTAAATTAGCCTCAGAAAATCTCTTAAGGTCTTGCTATGCCTAAGAACCATTAACTTATCGTTTCTTCTCAGCAAGAATATCATAATGACGATAATATGTCATTCCACTGAGAGGTTCTTCAATGCGAATGGAATGTCCGCGATCCTGTATCTGTGATGATCCATTTGAATTTAACAAGGAGGAGAGGTATTAATTTCCTTTTAACTCCGCTTTCCTTTCTCTAATTCACATTGATCTAACAGAAGGCGAAACCTTTCCGATAAAAGCTTTATTTTATATTCTTAAAGAGTGGGCTTAAGCGTTCACTTTGATGGATGGATACCTTCAGTTTAAAGGAGAGGTATAGTATACGTTTTCTCCACGTTATTCAAGTTTCGCAGTATTTATTTTTTAAAACTTCTCTAAGAAGACTGTTTAATATTAATCACAAATAGAATAGAATGATGGTTTTTTTAAAAATAACTCTTATATTTCCACAAAAGAAATCTTTTGTGGAAATATAAGAGTTATTTTTTAAAAACCAACATTCTATCATGGATTTCCACCAAGTGACGGCCTCCACAGTGAACAAATAGAATACTTTAATGCCAATGGAAATAGTTTTTCTTCACGTTATATACCAAAAATAACTGAGGCAGTGTAAGCGGAATTTGCAATTGAGTCTCATAAGTTAGATTCTCGAAAAGAGCCATGATCCTTTAGACTATACATGTTTTATAAATAATTACGAATAATGCTTTGATTAGTGACTAATCAGTGAATATTGCGTATTGTCAGAAGATTCAACAGCAAAACGTTATAAATAAATATTATTTAAGGGCATCTATCTCTCTCTCTCTCTCGAGTGATAACCAGTTAATCGAAGTCAGTTTTTATTGTTATCCATAATTCTTCACTGAATATTGCACTTATGATTAAACAGCAATGCTTAGGGGTTCCTTTTCTAGCTACGAACAATAAAAGTAAATTTCCAAAATTAATACTAGCGTCGCTGAACTTAACTGAGCTATAATTCACATGTAAGGCATTGGTCACATACAACAATGGTTTTGTAAAATACATTTATTACTCCTGAAAAATGACGAAATACGAGTATTATAGTTATAGAAATATTAGCAAAAAATTGGCTTCCCTAAAATGATTTTAGTATTTAAAAAAATAAATTTCACCGAGGAGGCTTAAAAATTCACCTTTAAATATATACCCCTGCAAGTTGTATTCAAACTTGTCACGCGCAAGTTCTCAAAGTGAATGACAGGTCTCCCGAGCAGAAAATGGGAATGCCGATGTGTGTTTTCAACGACTCTCGCGCAAACTTAACAAACAGGTTGTGTGAAGGAATGACGTGGACAAACTCTCGCTAGGTCGACTACAGTCTGTTGTCCGTCAATTCCTCTAAGGGAAACTTTATCACGGATGCCATCTTATCACCTCCTTATGGAATGTGGATTCAAGAAGTGAATGAATGACATTGTAATATGTCATTTCGAGGTGAAAATGTAAATCTCTGAAAGTTTTTCGCACGCTTAAACCACTCTCGGAAAAGGTCTTGGGGCAACGTTCCTTAAAATTGCGGCGCAAATGTTTCGGGGTCAGGAAAAAGGGTTCCTTAAAGAGTCCTCCTCCTTTCGAAATTTCTTTGTTTTCTCCCTTTTCCCATCTCTTATATATTCCCCAAAAGACTGCACTCGTGACAGGAAAGATTACTCCCGGAAATTAATGGTTCCCTAGGAGACAATTCACGACCGCCAATGGTTTCCCGTTTTCCCAGCCTCCCTTTCTATTTGCCATTTGGGGATCGTGTATTTATGTTTATGCTTTCAAAGAGTATTCTTCTGCACCATATTGTTGAAAATTTAAGTTTTTTTAAAGATTTATTTGAATTGGTCCCTGGAAAGTAAACATTTAGGAAGAAGAGAGAAACCCTAATGTATATGAACACCTTCTTATCCTTCTCTACGTCATCTCTTCTCACGCCACCAGTAAGAAAGTATTGATCTTCCACTTTATCACTAGCAGTGACATCTCATAAAAGTCTTCATTTCCAACCCTTTCCTTTCGCCGTATAACTGCTTACAGATGTAGCGAGAACAATTATTTCTAATTCTGCAAGATCGACATTTTACGTGAATAATTTAGTTAGTGTCGTCCGTTCTCCTAATATTTTTTTAGATTTGACTGTTCACCCTATCTCGCCAGTTAATTTGCATTAGTGCCACATTTGTAGTAAGCTACCCTAAGTATATTTTTTCAGGATTCTTAATAATAATAGATTGATGCTTTGTTATGGTTCTCTAAGTCTTCCATTCATATCAGTATTGAAATGCCTTTTTATGGCTGATTCAAATCTTTGGCCATCCCTTTAAACAGTTGATTATGTTCGCAGGTGTAATTAAATCATCAAATCAAATCAAAAATCATAGATAAGCTATTATATTTTATATTCTGGCTTCACATTTTTAATGGATATATGCTTCGACATGGTGCCTCACAATAGTTTCTTATAATCAGTGCCTTGAGTACTGCATACATACTTGCTAAATCTTTGGCCCACTCAGAAAATTTCTTAGCATTGAATTCTCAATGCATTCGGAGCATGTCAATGGTAGCTGTGAACCGCGTGAGTAACTTTATGTAACCTTGTAATTTCCTTCTTCGTATAATTTCCCCCCCCCCCACCCTACATTTCAAAGGAAATACTTTCTAAATTAAATTCTCTTCGCGTAATCCTCCCTCCCTACGATTTGGAAATCAAATATCGATTAAAGTTCATTTACCAATTTATTGCCAAAGTACAAAGGGTTCTCAAAATTAAGCAAGCGTTTCCATTTACATGTGTAAAATTCGCCTTATTTTTGTCTGCAAGAATTGGGACGAAGTATGGAGGCCATAGTAATGTGCAATGTATAAAGAATCAGGCTTTTATAAGTATCTTATTTATAAAATTGAGGTCGTGGTAGCCAAGTGGGTAGATTGCTTGGATACTGACCAGGGGAATCGGGTTCGAAATCCGGTGACAACTCCGAACAACCTCCAGCTAAACCCAAGCTGAGTGACTTTTCGGGTACCACATCTTCGTGGGAAAACCACAGGCAGCATAGGGAAAGGAACTGGCCCCTCTACCCTGATGTGTGTGAATTTCAAAACTCCGTGGGCTTAGTACTAGGTGGGCACTAGTCTCACTTAGCATACCAACCTTCGGGTTAAATACTGTTTTTTTTATTTATAAAATTATTGCTGTTACTGCAAATAAATAACAACATTTAAAAAATCAATCCTCTTATTTACGAATAATATCATTTGTGGCCCCATCGAGTTTTTAATAAATTTAATTTTATCTTATATTTTACCTTTTAGGTTTTTTGTTATTTGGAAACTTAAAAGGGGGGATAATTCGAGGAATTTGGTAGCTAAAAGACCCATACGGTTAGTTGTAGCTGACCGTGTAACAGGCTAACTTATAATGTTGTCTTTTTAATTCATATTGTTGATGGTTATAAATAGATAGACGTCATTAAAATATCGGATACCGCACTTTCGCATAAATCATTGTTTGTGGTTCTTAGTAAGCATTAAATAATATGTGGTACTTGAGCCGTGAATCTTACAGTAACATTTAAAAAATGAGATAGGAGGGAGGGCACATCGAGTCAGCTGCATAAATATGCTATGGTACGTTCTTCTCATTAGTCGTCATCAGGCGAAGCTGGCTGGCCTCGGTTGGCGCTAATTCCATCACTAAGAACGAGCTTGGTCGAGGAGTAGGACTTAAATGGAATTTAATTAGTGCAGAGACGTATTTAGAACATCATTATTAAATGAAACGTCAAATTTTAGATTCCAATAGTGGAGCCGTACTGGTCTGTCCCATTCATGTGGGGCTATACTTATCGTATCTACCTTATTAAAATGTTTTGCCAACAGGAATGATTGAATTTTAAACGGGTTGAGCGTGTACAGCTGGCTATATCTCTAATGATTGTGCATGCAATGAAAATACGGTTGAATTTACGTGAATATCCGAACCGGAAAAAGGTTTTAACTCGAGAAGTGTCACGTTTACTCTTGAAGAAACTCCTAAAGATCTTGGTTCCTAAATCCTCTCGGCCTTTTTGGTTTATGAGTTTAGTTGTTTTTGATTGCCTTGAACTACGCAAGACTGCCTACATTCGTTTGACTCACCTAGCAAATCTCATTTTTCTAAGAGTAGCCTAACAGGCAAAAGTCTACTTTTTCGTGACATTATTATTGACTCATATATGACTATTGTGAAAATTCTAATGAGTTTAATTGTTTTATCTTTGGGTGAATAAGAAATATATACCGTGAAATTGGTTTTTGAAGTAAATTCCATCCCCTACCATGAAACGTTCAGGAAAAGGTAGGTACCATGCATAATGTTAATCACTTCCTACCTTTTTCAAATTTTCATAATACGTTAAGAAGGATACCATTGAAGCCTAGGTCCGAAACAAATACATTTAGTTAACGTGTAACCTCGTAAAATCAATTGTCGGCGAGGTCACTTGGTGGAATCTCGACATATCGAAATAAAAACACTAGGTTTAATTCCACAGAAATGAATTGCACAACTCAACCAGTTTCACCTTTTTTTTTCCCAATCGCCCACATACAGCACTAACAGGCCAATTTAAAGTGGACACCATAACAAATTTTTTAATAACTATGACCAGA
>WURS02072314.1:0-10397 GCA_011762765.2 Rhinocypha anisoptera | reverse complement strand
ATGAAATCATGAAAATTTAGGCATTTAAGTAAATGAATGCATGAATTAAATTCGGTAAAACTCGCTTATCAATCATAATCATAAACTGAATAGACGATTTGAAATGTGGAGGACCTAATAATAATGTGGAACACTTTTTAAAATTATGATCGTCATTTCCCTAGTTGCATATTACATATAAGCATGCATAGTATATAATTTCCCAAAATTTAATATTAGAAAAATTCTATAGAGTATAATAGAAAAATAATTCATTGTGCTACAGTGAAATAATTAATTTATTTCATTTTATAGCTATATTTTTAAATCTTTTATTTATTTAAAACCAGTTATAGCTCTTTATTTAAAGTAAAAATTTTACCTAAAATTATGATCGTATCTTATAGTAGTAGAAGTAATTTTATTATAAGGGTGCTCTAACGACCATGATCATTTTACATCTCTTCAAATCACAGAAAAAACCCATTTGAACCAACAATACCGGGACTCGAACCCGCAACCTTTGGGTTGGGCGACAAGCGCAATAACCCAAGGCAACCCGGCCGGCTCGTATCTTATATCTCAACAAAGTAAACATCATATTATGTGCATGATACAAATAGTAAAATTACTTAATTTACTTAAATATCATATAAAATCTTACGTCAGGATATCTCTTGTGGTATATAATGTTTTAAACAATTTAAGTTCTCTCAAGATATGAACATGCAGAGATGTGCATCAATATGTGGTTAACAGATGAGTAGAATTTAGGCATTTAAAAAGTTTAAATATAGGGTTCAGTAATTAAATCCAAAAACCAGTTCGTAACATTTTCATTCATATTATTCAGGATCCTAAATCCTATTGGCAATAAATTAAAATCTTTAATGCAAAAAAACTGCAACGGTATTTTTCCATTTCAATATTAGGAATTGTCATTTTGGCCTAATGTCCGATTCTTTTCAAAATTAGAAATCCACTAAGCCTAGGGTGAAACTGTAAAATTTGTTATTTGGAATTGCTACAAAAATTTCTTTGGCTCTTATCGAATATTTTCACTGCAATCTGGGGCTTTTTTACTAAATATATTCATTTAATAATAATCATTATTTATATGTATATATATATATATATTAATTAAATAATTTACGGGATATGTTCGCGTCATCGACTGTCCAAGTTTGCCATTTTTTAGCAAAATGGCGTAAATGACAAACGCATTCCTATAAGATACTTAGAAGAGAATATTCAGTTTGGTCCTTGAATGGAAGGTAAGTACTCCATAAAGTGACTCAAGTGTAATGTAATAATTTTTTCAATGGTTTATTTCAAGTCTGGTTTATCTATTAGGCTCTTCAGACCGGAAGGAAGGGTATACAAAGATGGGAATAGAAGGGTAGGAGGAAGTTAGGGCTCATAAGAGCCCTAAAAATATATTTCTACTAGTGAAACTACATCATTTGCGCGAAGTTATAACAAATTTCACTCAGTGGATTAAATAATTTTCTTCGTTCAATTCAGAGAGAGGAATCAGTATATTTTATTTATTAATAATAATTATTTACAATAATTATTATAATAATTTATTATTAATGATTAATTTTATCACTACTCTAGCGATACTAGCTCGCATGCCTGACCCCTCTTTCCTGACTCCAGTTAAAGAGACATGTGGTGATTGAGTCATGGATGTATCGAAAGTGCATCCACGACGAAAGTTTACTGGCGATGAATTTCAATCGGCGTCACACCACGAATGATTACACGCTGGTCATGTAACGAAAACGTCGCCATTTTAAGTATCGAAAACAGTTCTCATTCTCGTGGCTGCAGATAGAGTTTCTGTGGTACAGTGCTGCCATCTCTGTCACACAATGACAAAGAGTGCCCGCTCATTTTAAAAGAAACCGCATGTTTCTGTTTCCGGAGAAAAAAATTGGAAGTTTTACAACTTTAATGCACCTCGTAAAATAGATGGTAATTTTTTTGGCACATAGATGTGACATCTAAATCGCATATTAAAAGAACCGTGACATTCTCAGTTGCTTAGTAAATTGCATTGCTTAGGAAATTATTTTTCGGGAAATTATATCGATTTTTCAGTCAACTAAAAAAATAAAGAATCACTTGAACACATAATTTACTCTGTTGCTGTAATCGATGAAAAAGTAAACGCATAGAAATCGACACTATGGAATTTTTCATGTCCCCCGAAGCACCTTCAACTCTTGCTAAGTGGGAATCAAGCTTTGATACAAGTTTCTTACGCAAGAAATACGCCCCCAAAAAGCAGTATACCTTAAGTAGGTTGTCGAGAGCACGCATGGGCCATTCTCGTTATCCAGGCCAAAATATTCTGAAATTTTCCATCTTTTTTTAGAAAAAACAATATGTGATTTTTTTTACTCTGATTAAGCAGAAAAGCTCTAGATTCTGACCAAATCAAATGACGGTCGATATGTATCGAAATTCGAAAAAGCCGAAAACATTTACTTCATGGACCGTTAGTTGCAGTAATAATAATGACCGATCGTAAAATGTTGTAGCTTTCGAAAGTACAGAAACTCGAACGGCACTATTTTATTGTAATTTGACAAGCAAGAATTGTAACTGAATCAATAATCTAAATTTGCTACTTGAGTTTCAATTTTCTCTAATATTTAATCATTTATCATTATTTTCTTCGAGTATAAACTTCAGAATTTGGAGAGATATTTATTGGATCCTTGAAAAAAATAGTAATTTATGATATTTTTTCAGTTATACATATTATTTTATTATAAAACATGACAGAGTGATATTTAAACACTAATGCCGTTTATTAGAAAACATGGGGAGTCAGTACTGTTTTTTCGAGCATTATGAGTTTTTTAAAACCATTTCTTCACATCTCTTCCAAGTATTTAAAGAGACAAGGGAATCCGAAAGACGCTAATGAAGTAGCAAGGATTACTAAAAAAAATAAAGGGGACATTCTTTTCTTTAATGTTCGAATGAGTCAAGCGAAAAATTTGGTTGGGCAAGAATTTGTCTGACGTATTTCAGAAGAAGGATATTACGAAACTTGTTCCTGAGGACATAGGGTATCTACAATCATGCATATGCTTCGCCTCTGGATGCACTCTTTTAGTTATTAAACTCCCCATTGCATGGACTTCCCTTACAAAGGGTAAGTTGGTGCAAGTCGAAACACCATCGCCGTCCAATCGGAACATAGACGTTTCTTGTCCGGAAGGGTCGCCTCTGCCGTGGTATCAAAGGGTAGTTTCTCGGGGCGGCAGAGGCTTGGGGCGCACGGGAGAGGATAGAGTTGATGAAATCGATCGTTCTCACTGGACCCCGGCATGTCGGCGGTTTTCGGTGATCGGCGCCGGTCATATTTCAATTTTGCCGGAGAAATTAATTTCCCGCCGACGGGTTTGATTCAAGGATGGGACACACTCGTGAAAATGCCCCACTCCCGAGTCACGTGTCAGAGCTCGAGTGTCTGGCAAGGGAATTTCGGAAGCCTCCGTCCGAGTCTCGCTTTGCCTTCCCTCGCGTCACACACCACCAGGGGCTAAATCAAACGGTCGACTCACGAAAGGGACAAGGGTTCGAGCCCTCGCACAAAATGGTACTTTTCCCTTTCAAAATCGTAGAAATTTTTATAAAATAAAGATAATGGCAAGAATCTCTTTTTGTTCGAAAGATAAAACCACAAACAATAAAGAATAAATATTTAAAAAGTTTTGAGTTTTTAATAAAAGTCTTTGAAAAATGTGCAAAACCAACTTTGCTGTGCAATTATTCATTCAGACCGAATTTAGACTGTCAACGTTGAGTCGTATATTTTTGGCATGTTTCGCGTTGCGACACCTTTGACATCACATTACGAATTAACGCTTGTTGACTAAAAATTATGCGTGTAAACACCTGAGCGCTTTTTTCTTCGTTTTTTTAAAGAATAAAGTTCTGTTCTCAGGTTTCATCTGTAGTCAGTATTTCCTTAGTAATTTCATTTGTTAAAGAAATGCTGATAGATAATGAAATTTACATTATTTTCTCTCTATTCTACTTTAATATTAACGTTCATTTAAAAATACAATATTTTTAATATTTATATTTCCAATAAATTCTTTTCAAGCCAAATAAATTAAGTATATATTAATAATTGTACGTAATTATTGGTTTCGTACACTTTTTTCAGACTTTTACTAACAAATTTATATTTTAAAGTATTTCTCCTGTATTTTTCGGGATTTATTTTTCGAATAAAAATAAATTATATTTCTCGAGTTGCGAACATAAGCAGGCCCACATGAGGGGTGCAACCATCAATGGTCATGTGAAAAGATTAAAACTACATGGCGATGTAAGTGAAATTCAAATATTTATCTACTCATCAACAATTTGTGAATTCCAAATGGGTTTCGGCCTTTTGAACGTAGAAAACTAACTACACCTATCTGCTCTATTCACGTAAAAAACTGTAACACAAGCAACATTTTGCTGAACAGTGCACACCTTTATCACTTTAAATGCTTCTTTAAAAAAACAACTACTTCCTAAACTCTGAAGTAAATTCTGTGTAAGTATTACATCCTAAGAGACTAGACTAATGCGGTAATAAATTGTTGTACGCTAAACATCGGTTCACCCTCGTACTTTCACCAATTCGCACATCCATCTATCCATTATTCTCTCTTTAACTCTTCCTTCTGCCCATTTTTTATATTTTTAGTGCGCAACCGAGTTTCAGGATGAAGGGTATAGACATCGAAAAACTTGGTGGCACGATAAACTCCCTCAACGTGGGGGAGAAAGGAAAATATCGAATTTGCGCGTTCATAGACCGTCGTACCGTATTTACTTATCAAAATTTCTCCCTGCGCATAATTTACCACTTCCCCATGATTTTAAAGGAAAATTTAAAAAAATTCAAATTGATTGTGTCTCCTCACCCCCCACTACGGTAAGAAAATCCCATTTCGATGTAAATTCCTGCACCTATTTATTAACTGTTTTTTGGTTCCGCTAACGTAAAAATTCGTCCCAAAGTAAACGTGTTGAACTCTCATTCCTTCTGTTCTGAAAAAATGGCAGTAGTAGTAGTAGTATTTTTGTTTTGTAGGGTGCTTCGACGGCTGTGGTCATTTTGCACATCTTCAAGTCACAGAACAAACCATCTAGACAAACACAACACCCATGCCCTGGGCGGGACTCAAACCCGCGACCTTTGGTTCAGCCGGCGAGCACGCTACCCACCAGGCTAACCTGGTCGGCTGGAAGAATGGCCTTTCTGCCTTAGATTCTATAGCGAGATATAGTGCATAATGTTTTGCTAAACGAAATTAGACTAATTCAATTGTTTTTTATAAAATTATTGTATTTTGTGGACATAAATAACAACAATAAGCAACCTCTTTATTTTATTTCCCACTAATAATTGTTGGCCCACGGGTTAAAATAATTATTGCTATCGCATATATTTATCCACACGAATTTTTGTTGGTAACTTGTATGAAATAGCGGCACAAATTAAGCGAGATAATACTCCTTCTCATCTCCCCTCCGCTCCCTCCGCGAAGCTCGTCCATTTACGCCTTCCTCTACCTGGCGTCACGCGCCGCGCAAGTGAGTGCCACCAAATGTTGCGATGCCTATGCCGGGAGAGTGGGAGGGATCAGCGGAAATTCTGAAGAAGCAATTGCGCAGAGCCGAGCGTTCCGCGATATCGCTGACGGAGGCGGAGCACGAGGGGGAGGGAAGGAAGGCGCGGTCCTCGCGAGTGTGGCCTTGTCCGAGAAGAGAGGAGGGCCTTCGACCACTGGTCTCCGTGGCGTCGCCATGGTCTCCCTCGGGGTGAGAGAGAAATGGGGTTGGGGGAAAGGGGGGTTGAGGGTTAGAGAAGGGAAGGGAGGGGAGCATAGGGAAAAGCACCCGCCGAATTCCGACGACGGCAGCAAGGTTCCCTCCTTGGTGGAGGGCGCCGGGGGCTGACAGAATTCCCTCCCGGTGCTTTCAATAACCGAGTAACGATACAATGTACATGGTCCATTCAAACGACGCGGTAAAACTTAAATCGCGCGCACTGTAAGGAACGCGGAATTCTCCCTTGTTGCGGGTACAGTATTCCTTCCGAAGGTCTTCTTTTATTTATGAATTATTCAAGACGGTTTGCAGACGACCCGAGGCGTCATTTCTGTTCGCCACTCCCTATGGACGGTGACATTTGAGCTAGTAAATCTATTTATTTTTATTATAATATAGTATATTACATAGTATCCATTGTTACGTATATTTTTACGTTACTTCTAGAAGGACAAAATGACCTTGGGCGTCGGCGCATCCTAATACTTTATACTACTACTGCTTTCCAAATGGTTCACGTCCCTGAGCCGTAGAACGGCATGTTTCAGGGGAACGTTACAGATGATTTTTAAATTGGTTAAAAAAAAAACGATTTTCTTCCAAGCTATACCCGCAAGTAAATGAAATGTGTAGCTTGATGATAGAAATTTTAATTACATGAATCAGCCTAATGGAATGAATTGGCGTACAAAAACGGAAGTTTTCCGATGTATAGGATAAAGGAAACTTTGAAATTCCACAAGTAACACTTTATTACGACCGGTTTCGTTCACTTGGTGACATCGTCAGGTTTTCCGATTTTAAGAAAAATAAATCTTTGTTAAAGTCGGAGGATTTTCCAAATAACACTCGGAGAAAGATTAGCAATTATGAATAATTCGGGACTCATCCTTAAAAACTTGTTTTAACTGACTGAACAGAATTTTTATTTAGCTGTTAATCCGGCAGTCGAGTGAATCCACGAGTTTTAAAAACGATGGCAACAGGTGAAATATGTTTGGGAATTCATGTCCAAAGAGCGCCTTTCCTATGAGCGCCCGTCGGACGACAATAAAGGGTGAAGCCACCCGTAGTGAAAACGAATGCATACATTGCTTGGTCGCAGTCACCGATGAAATACAACACCCGATCGAATGTGGGAAGAAAACAGATTTATTGGCGAGTTTTTGTGACTGCGTCATTGAGGTCCGCGTCATTGAGAGCCGAGAATGCGGAGGGTCCATTGGAGGACAGCGATTCCACTCCCTTCGACGTAGAGCGCGTAAATTATCTCTGCGACTCTCCATCGTGATCACTCCACCAGTGGTCCAAAAGGAAAAAAAAAGAATTACCCTCTCATACCCCGTAGGAGGCTATAAAAATGAGCAATCAGTTCCACACGTGTTGACTGATCGTTAAAGAGAACGCAGTTTGGCTTTGGAAAAAATTTTATATTTACATTCGCCTTGAAAGTTGTCACGGAGTCTTGTGATAGTTCGTGCTATAGGATACCAGTCACCGAGAAGAAAAATTGATACAACGTGATTCATGCGTAAATGTCTCTGAGGAGCACATTGACTCATAAGGAAGGAAGAGATGACACGCGATTATGGAGTGCCACAGATTTTCATTAATTGATAAATCTATTTTAAGACATAGTCGGGTTAAAGGGGATAAAATTGGATGAGTTTCTAAAAAAACAGAAGAATTAAGTCAAGGCAATTTTTAAACTGTAATGGAGTGTTAAGAACCTGAGAGCAGGTAGGATACTTTATATGAAGAGAAGAAAAAAATCTTTTTATATATCAAAGATTAATTCACGTAGAGGGGAAGAATTTGTTGAAATGCAGGTACATCTCAATTTATTGAGGTAATAAATTTCTTTAGGAACACCGGTTTATTTAAAAGACAAATTTAAAAGGATTGTGTAACAGATTTCAGCGTCCAGAAAACAATTTTCACTGATCGATGGAATGCTTGTTAAGGCACTACCATTTCTCTCGATTAACCTTAGGCTGTTAGCAAGGTGAGTAACAAGCTCCTTTATTGGCAAGTGTTAAATGTGACTCATGTGTTTCAATGCATATGAACATGCCGCGCTGGTAAACACCATTTTTGCACATCATTTTACTCTTCTGCATCGACCTCCTTCATCCTATATCCTGTGCTCATGAATTGGCGTGGATTTTCTTTTAATTTTGCTACATGAAAGAAATACAACAAAACATTGTAAGCCCACAACCTTTTATTTGAATGACCGGTTTCGTCGAGCATTCGACATCCTCAGATCGACTGTCCACCTTAAAATGTTAACCGTTCGACGAAAACTGTCTTTTAAATAAAAAATTGTGGACTTAAAAAGTTTTGTTGTCTTTCTTCACCATGAAGTTCCAAAAAGTTGTGCCTAATACCACTGAATTCATTTCGCGATATTTTTCGTACTTTATATACCCACCCAGAGATGCCTCTTTACTGATTTTGATCATTACTGAGGTATTATCTTAATGTCCGCTCGTTATGACTATCTGTTGATATTGTTTGTTTTTTCTAGTGCTCACTTTTAAGCCTCGACGGTATCATTTTTTTTCATTTAGAATAATGTCTTGCTCCTTCCAAGTTTTGTACAACGCGTCACCACATGATATCGAAACCATCGCTCCTAATGTGTCTGACCCTGGTTATAATACTAGTTGAAATCACCTCAGTTTCACTAGTCGGAACGTAATTTTAGGAGCTCCTATGAGCCTAGACTTCCCCGTACCCTTCCATTCCCATCCTTTTATACCCTTCCTCCCGATACGAAGAGCCTAATAGCTAAACCAGACTTGAAACCAACATCTTAATAAGATTCACATTGATTTTTTTATAGGGTTCGGCTAGTGAGGGTGGCTCCACTCGCCGAACGGCGCCATAACTGGCAGCTAATAGGGCACCGCTGTAGCTGCTGAGAGTCAATAATGGTGGAAAGCGGCTGGTGGTCCAGTAGATGAATGAATTCTGGAGGTACTTAGCTTTTTTAAAAGAAATAAAAAAAGAGGTATTTTATTTCCCATCTCTCACTTCTTTTTACTGGCATCTTTCTCCTGCGGCGAGAACGAAAATGTCTTTGAAACTCCAACTTGGCAACTCTCTCATTCCCTCTGATTGCGGGAGTTGATTGATACTCCTCTCTTGTTTTCTTTTCCGTAATGCCGTCATCTTACGTCCCACTTCCACGTGTCTCCTGTAAAAATCAAAGATCCATTCACTCGCCTTGAACGCCTTCTCTTTCCCTTTGCATTGCCGATATACATACTTCTTCCAGTTGTCCATACAGAACTTACATCACTTTTTTTTCAATTAACGATAGAGTATATCATGATTGAAAAGGTTCACAAATCCACTATGACATTTCATAAAACGCGACGGGGACCATCGATGTAATCTATCACATAAAAAGAAGGCTCGGCAAATTTAGATTTACCTTTTTGACGTGGCGCCGATTGGAATGATGTATTCCGACAAGTTAAAAAATTACGTTTCGCCATATCACAAATACATGTGAGATGACTCTTCGCCTCACATACGTTAACCTCTGTAGCCAGTCAAAACTAAAGATATACTCAAGCGCCTTATACTCGGACCAATCCGTGAATGTTCACACCTTATTTCACACTAATATGGGCCCTTTTTAAATAAGCAACGTGGAAACAATTAATGATAATATGACAACTTAAGGGGCTAAAAAAGTTATTTATTTATTTCATCAGTTATTATTTATTTCTTAATTAATTTGTCAAAATGTGAAAATATGAAAATTTGAATAATCTGTATACTACTACTCAAAATTTCCAATAACGTTTAGAGTACTGAGGGCATTGATGTATGTCTGTCATTATACCATGTGGTACAAAGTAAAAGAAGCATAAATTTTCTATAATATATTTAATTATATAACTATAATCTAAGTTCTGATTCCATATTTATTCAGTCACAATGAATATGTATGTAAATTTGAACTAGTTGTTAAATTTACTCAAAATATCCAGTAATAATAAGAGTTTTTAAGGGTATTGATGAATTGATGTCTGTCGTTGATGATGTATGTCTGTCGTTATACCATGTGCTACATTGTAAACGAACAAAAAGTGTGTTGTAATATAAAATCACTGTCACATTTTATGCTCACACATAACATGATTTAAATAATTGGTTATGATTTGACTCTACTGTAAACATCAAACACATCATAATTATTTAGCTGGAACCTGCTGACAAGCCACTGTTGGGCTTAGCGGGACTATAACGTTGTTTCAATTAAAGAGAAAGAAAAAATATTAAAATTATTACCACTGTTATTATCCTTTATTCTTACTCAATTATACTATTATCATTACCAAGATATTAGTTATGTTATATGTTTTTATACAAATATCTATATTGAAAGTTATGTAGTGTCATACAGATTTAAATTAACTGAAATTATCAAATTATTACGCTCCTTTTGATAATAATGGTTTCTCTTGTATAAAAAAACCACAGTGATCAACCCGAAGGTTGGTATGTTAAGTGAGGGTAGAGCTCACCTAGTACTAAGCCCACGG
>WURS02072303.1:0-10397 GCA_011762765.2 Rhinocypha anisoptera | reverse complement strand
GGGGGGGGGGGGAATTGGGCCCGGCACACCGATCCCCATCCCTTCGTCGCCGCGGTATTCCGTCCGTCCATACGCGCGCGCGCCTCTTGTCCTTCTTCTCCGCAGTGCAACTTCGCGTCCAAGGAGGGGGGAGGAAACGAAACCGCACTCGAAGACTCTTAAGGAGGAACACGATCCGTCGGAAACAAAGAAGCGTCCAACGGGAATAGAAATTTAAAAAAAAAAACGTCAGTGATGGAACATGAAGTTTGGTAAATGAGTAAAAAAAAGTTAACGGGAGAGAGAGAGAGAGAGGGAAAAAGGGCGACGGAGGTGTTGTAGGGTCCCTAGAGGAAAAAGAGGACACTCCCTACGTTCACACGGAGGGCAGGGAAGGGGGAGGGGGGAAGGAGGACAAAGTGGGTGGCGAAGGGGAAATAGGAAGCAGTGAAGGGAAGGGGGGTCCTCTCTCGACGACGCCAGGAGAGAACGGAAAGGGAATCCGGGCGAGAGGGAATCAATTGAAATATGAGGCACGGAAGTGAAAGTGCACGGCGGGCCCTTGGTCAGAGAGCCATTAAAAGTTTCAAGCGAGAGGGCGGTGGTGGGTGGGGAGGCGATAGGGCCGATATATTTCCGGGTGAAAACTGCGCCGCGAACAATATATGTATCGGCGCGTTCCCCGATAGCAGTGGCACGGTGGGGGGCAGGGAGGGGGGCAGGGAGGGTGCGTGGATCGCGCAGAAAATCCCAATTAACACGCGACTCGGCGTGCAAGTTGAGTGGATTTCATTTATTAATTTTTTACCCCGTCGGATTTTGGCGCTATACGACATAAAGTAAAAAGTAATGGGGCGAGCTGTATTTCCGAACTGAGTCAAAAAAAACTCTCCCCGACGCTATAACTCTGGCGCGCTGGGGATCAGCAGGCACTTCGATTTCCACCGTAGGTCATTACGGGGTCAATTATTTTAAATCCAAGTTCTCATTCATCGGCGAGAGTCACCTACTCCAGGGAATCTCTGCGTTGTCGCATATTCCTGATAACAAGAGGATCATCCTCGTTTGGGGCAAGTGTTTGGCATTGCGGTGGATCAAATATCTGGATATTCACAAGCGACAATTAATAATGTGTTGTTTATATTTGATGATTTCCTATCTTTGGTCCGATAACATTATAAAATACTCGATAAAAAGCCTCTTTAAAAAAATATACATGGATGACCAAAATCCGGTTCATTAAAATTTCAATCCGAACAAATAAATTCCAAATTAAGCTGAGGCAATCATTTTTTTCGGATTCGTTTGCCACAGTGGTGGAAAAATAAAATCGAGGATGAAAACGTTACCTCGGAATCAAGATCGATAGTGCATATGATCCAGCGCTTTCAAATTCGTGCCGAAAATTTAAGGCTTCATCCTTTCGTTCGCCAATTACTCACATTGCCTTCGCTACGTATTTTCCTTGAGCAGACTACTTCATTCCTGGGCCGAGAACTTTGCCGTTTCAGGAAAAAAAAATACTTTGCCCAAAGGTGTTCCTGAAATGTTACGAGACACTCAGGTGTTCATTTATCATCGTGATAACAAGGGTGGCAAATAATTTCGATATTTAACATTTCAAAATGAGTGGATCATTTCGTTAATTTATCGAAACCTTAGAAACGAAATCGCAAATGATTCATTTGCGCTCCCTCCATCGCGGTGCCCCTTCCTGCGGCAAAAAAAGAACTCCTGCAAGAAGGACATTCACGCGTAACTGCAGAGAGGAGAGAGCGAAGGCTTCGTGGAATTCTCTATCGTGCCACCATTCTTATCGACGCGAACGCCTAGTCTAAAGACGACGCACGTAACTCACAAGGTATTTGCGCACGCCCGTGTGTAGTTCATCCGTGAACAACTTTTTATTTATACAGAAATATTTTTTTGAAAAACCACTCTCCTATAGAGCGATGGGAACCTTGGTGAGTCACCGTGAAGCTTTTCGCCACCAAGCAAAACGAGAGGGGTCATCCGCGGTCTCCTCCTCTATTCAGCTACCTGTGCCCTCGTCACCTCTAACCGCCATTCCCTTCTCTCTCTCTCTCTCTCTCCCATTGTCGCGAAATTCGCAAATTGTCACCAACCCCCAGCCACTCCTAACGGTCGGCGCAAAGCGAGTCGATTACGAGAGACGCGAGTTAAGCCCGAGTTGACGTAATGGCTACGCGGCTGCGATAAAAGGAAGAAGCGAAGACAAAAGCCGTCCGCGAGAGAATAAGATATGGGATCGAATATTTCACGGCGAAGGTGTTGACGACGTAAAATTAAAGTGAGAAAGAGGCGCCTCGCAGGCAAATAGGTTTATAATGCAGGCAATTTAAGTGGTGACAAAGGGAATATATATTAGTGTGTGTTTTTTCCCTCTCGGTTTAAATAGTATATGGTGTGTTATCAGTTGAAATAAAACCAACCTGCCCGTTCCACCCTTGGTGGCGTTAGGCAACTGCTGCCAGAAGATTCATGCTTCTCGGCAATGCGGATCTCGCCCTGCAGTAAAATTATCCAAAAGGAGTAGTATACGATGGTATTCTCGTTATTCTGTGCAACGCATATTTATAAAGCCGAAAGAAGATTTGAAAAGTGAAATTTGAGAATTGAAACTATGGTGTATTTAAAATACAGTTTAGTAAAAAGAGATGATCAGATCCACTGGGTCGGGAAAGCCTACCGAAGGGAAGGCGTGTAAGCCTGTTTTAAATAAATCTTTTACGAGAAGGAATTTAGTTTGTCATTGAAATTTGTAACTTTGATCATTTTGTCATAATCCCCTTGTAGTTTATATTCTACTCGGTTTTCTTTATTAATGGTTTGAAAGAAAAAACTGACTGTGACATCTTCATCTGAAGAATGAGATCGGTCGTGAATAAAGATATATTTTGTGGAAAATCAAACTTTTTTTCTTTCAAACCAGCAATGGATTTTCACCAAGTGACGCCAGTCACCATTTAATATATTCTTTATTAATCTTATACTAAATATTCAATCGATATATTTTTCTTGATTACACTTCATTTGATGCAGTGATTATATTATTATGAGCGAAACCGGTCCTACTACTTATACGATAGCTAAATTTATTTGTATTACGCAAATAAATAAATATTAGAAATAAATAGAAATGCCTTTTACTTTATCGTGGAAAATGTTTCTCTTTTACTGAATAAGAAAGTATGTGTGATAATGGTATTACCTTCTACGGATTCATTAAATTATTAGGTAAACAAAGTGTATGGTTTTACGATACAATTTTACATATGAAATAGTTACTACCATAATTCTTTTATTTCAATAAAAATCTGGAGGACATGATGTATCGTAAATTGTGAACTTTATATTTATTACTACTCCATATTCGTCAACGACTTAAGGGAGAAAAATATGTAATAGAAGAAGAAGTGAATATAAAGGCAGTGTAACACGAATTGTAAAAATGGAGTGGTTATGAATTTAAAAAATTGTGTGTGGAATGATTTAGTTGAGAAATCAGCATTAAAAAATAACTTCGAACGACTGAGGACGAAGAATGTAACCAAATAGTAGATCAACCATTGTTTATTTAAGAAATATTTATTACGAGTTCACGCAATTAGAGTGAATTTCCCTCTAACATTTTGATAAAAATGAATTTTTTGGGCGATAGCGAGAATATCATTGGTCATTTTTATGAACTCCAAGTAAAGAAAAAACCTTGAGCTAATAGTCCGAGGAATGATTGAAAAGATTCCCTCCTAAGGTGACTAACCTGACATGACTGAATCTGAAGAAAGTATTTTTTTCCTTGACTAAATAATATAAATGAAACTGATTGTATCGCGGAATCTTTTCCCGTCAGTGATAGCACGGGCTGGTGACAGTGGTGTCCTTCTGGAGGATCGAACTTCGACATGCGGCCGAGCGAATTTCCTTGCTTCGCGCGGAGTGGACGTGAATCCCTCCGCCGGATGATTTTACGTGATATCGTTTTCCTGTCTGCGATAAACACAACGAAACAATCCGCTTTCTCTAAAGCTTTACGAATGCTGGACAGCGCGAAACGTGATCGCGGGACACCCCCCAACGGGGGACTGAATCATGGACGAAATGCGAATGGACATCCGAAGCGAAGCACGGATCAATGCCGGTATTTTTAGTTTATTTCTCTGATCGTCGAGAGTTTCGGTCCGAAAGCGGGTTTTGTACCGGTGGAGTGGTTCAACGCATCTGATACAAAAGGTTAGGGGAAGTCATCCACGAAAAAATTACGTGTTAAATCGCTGATAATACAGTCTTATGAATGGAGTATGAGTCTGAGGAATGGAAGCCAACCGGGTTAGCCTGGTGGGTAGCGTGCTCGCTGGTCGTGGGTTCGAGTCCCACCCAGGGCAACGGTGTTGTGCTTGTCCATATGGGTTTTTTCTCAGACGTGAATAGGTGCGAAATGACCATAGCCTATAATACCCTATACCTAGACCACCCTATAAAACAAAAATACTACCATACTGAGCATAAGAGCTTATAGTATTACGCCAAAGATAATTTTCATTCAAATTGAAGCTTTTGAAGACGCAAACTATTTTATAAAAGTTACGATTTAGAAATAATAAGCAAATTTTCGAAATAATTACAGCTGGAATCTTTAGGCTTGATAAAAATTACTCTCCGAATGAATTTTTCTCCTCCTTTTGCATAAAGTGGTCCCCAAGGATTTCCACACTAGCACCAGAGGAGTTTCTAGCCCCTGGATCCTACCCGACGTATTTAGAGTGGTGCGCACACAAGCGTTCGGATGGAAATTAATAGGGTCTTTCCGTGTATGCCACAGAACCTGCACAAACAGTGCATCTTCTCAGTCACTGGAGAAATAAATCCAAAGATCCGGGCTATCTTATTTTTTAAAAAGGCGTACGAAATGTGAAAAACACCACATTAAAGCCATGGGAGTTTCCGAGCTCACCGTTGGAGTTCTGACATAAAGAAAATATTCTATGGCTTAGAGTTTTGACAAAGGTCACCCAAAGGTATTACCCCAAAATATTTCAGTGATTATTCCTGTCATTACCTGTGCTGGTGAATAAGATATTTGGCTACAGTCTCATAATGAGCTTTTGAACAAAGCATGTGGAAAGGAACGTGAAAAAGTGAACACTTATAATAATTACTTTGTTTAAAGTTTAGGTGCAATGTTCAATGCTAAATTTGTATGAATGTTTGATTGTTATTGAACACTTCTGAGAAATACAAGTGTAAATTTCTTGTGAGAACGTCTTAAAATACATGCATGCTTGTTGCTGTCACTGAAAATTTTAGTAGTGGGCCACAATGACACCGATTTTTAACTCATCTACGAGTATAAATTGAGTAACACCATCATACTGACGGATCCAGTCATAGCTCTATACATTTCTTTGTCCGATATGAATAAAAATTTGACAGAACAGCGGAAAGCAGATTCTCCTTTACCATACCTAGTGTGTAAATTTCAAATAGTATTAAACTTTTCTGACGTGATTTGATAGGTCAGCGTCCTTAAAAAAACTAAGTGAGGATACTCTCACCATTCTAATTGATGTTCCCATGCGTTACCAAAAATAAAAATTGTTAAGAAAAAGGTTACAGTGAATTATTTACAGGTATACAACGACTCCTTAAACGTAGGCGACGCGCAAAAATTTTATTAAAAAGAAAAAAAAAAGGGATTTATCATTATAAATTGTTTCAAATAATCCACTTCGGTAGCGTAGATTAAGACCCAAAAATGTTTTTCAAGAGTTTTTTTTTAACTGATATAAATTATTTCTCAATTATTTAAACTATTGTTATTTGTCCATATAAAGGTACGACACCCCTTCTACGCGTCTTGATAGACACTTATATTTGGAATGTATTAAGCCAGGAAGGCTTAAGTATTTTTTAATGCCTCTGTGCTCTCACTTTTTTTTCTCTCGCTATTCTTATCGAACGCAATTCGCATTATGCCGAGCGACCATAAAAATCGTTTTCCGTGTTGCAAATTATTTCACGTCTCTTTCTTTTCCCTTGGGTGATTTCATATTCTGTCCAGATATATTTTCGTCACCGAATGCTCATTTCTCTGAATCTCCCTTTTTTTGCTGGAAGAATAATGTCTGGTTATTTTTAATTAATGAAAAACAAGAAGTCTGGAGTCTTATCTCGATGACTGTTGAGAAATTCTTGAAATTTCATCACAAATCACTCACGAAAATACCAATCTCCATGAAGAAGCCGAAGTGACCTTCATTAATTAAAAAATTCTGCTTGAATAAAAATTCATTCAGAGAGCCGAAGAATTCCTTGAATTGCGCATGAATGTGTGCATTCTCCATGTACATTCTTGGTAGATATGTCGTACGACCTTGCGTTAAAACCTGAAGGAACTAACCTCACAAAAACATATTAATTCCACAATCAAGTTTTATTTTCCGCGACCATCATTAAAATTATTAAAGTAACAACAATGAAATGATGAAACAAAACAAAAATCTAAAGACGATTTAATTATTTGACCTGATGAGTGGTCGGAAAAAAATGAAACCTAATTATGGAATTGTACTTCTTTTTGACTATTGTCTTTTTAAGATGTCAGAATTCATCAAGTTATGCCAGAAGCTAGTAAATTATTACTACATTAAAGCATTCTCATTTAAAATAACATACTATATAATGTAACGCAAAACTAAGAGTAGACTGCTCTGTGTGTTTGCTAGTGACCATTTTGAGATATACATATTTACGCTTTCCACCCGCATATGGTCAGAAAATCGTTGTCTAAAATAAACATAGCAACAGCATTGAAACGATAAGGAATTATTCTGCTTCTTTAAGCATGGTAAATATGTTCACTAAAAAATTACTGGAATACTAGTGATAAATAAAACCTTTTACTATATGTAAAATCAGGTAATTTTTTTTACTTTACCCTATAAAATGTCCTCCTTTAGTACTTGGGGAAATAATGCGAGATTTTTAAAAGCTTGGGGTAAATGAGGAACTCAATCCCGAAAGAGCCAAGGATAAATGGTCTTCTTAAAAATGCCTAATATCTAGGTTCTTACAAAAGTACATAAAAATCCCAACATATTGAGCGGCGGAAGTTTGTTCTTCTTGCGGGAACTCTCATAACTTGAAAAATCAATTTTATTTCCTTCCCTGCTTCATTGATGCCTTATTCTTAGATATTCTCTGTAACTGAAAACGACACCAATTTTGTATTTTTATTCTACGAGGTCTGTTTAAAAAATACGTGGACTGACGTCATAAAACAAAATGTGCCTTATTTAGAAGTAACATGTCTGGGTTTCTTTCAAAGTACTCTACTCCCCCAACCCACACACTCATCCCAACGGTGTTTTCACTCGTTGAAACAGACCTTGCACCCTTCTTTTGTGTTGTACTTTACCCCTTTCGTCGCATTTGCCTTAATTTCGGGAATCGTGTCAAATCTTCTTCCATTCAAAGGGCCTTTTGAATTTAAGGACCAAGAAAAAGTCACAAGAAGCAAGGACCGTAAAATTCATCACCTGTTATGATCCTTGAGGAGAAGGTTTCATCTTCTTCTGAACGATAAAGCAGTTCCTGACAAACCTGGACGCGATTCGCTTTTGGTCGTCTGTCATCAGGCGTGGCAAAAATTTCGCAGCAACATGATGCATCTTCAATTTTTTTGTCAAAATCTCGTAAAAAGATCCAACATATCCCACACTGTTAAACAAGCTCCCTGGTGGTCAGACGTCGTCTATTTGGCTGCAGCAGGGTGCCGATTTTGTCGACGTGTGGATCGTCAGTTGACGTGGAAGGACTCCCATGACTCTCATCGTCTTCAATCGACTGTCGACCGCCCTTAAAACGTTCATGCCATTTGAAACATTCCGTACACTTCATAGAAACGTCACCGTAAGCCGTGTTGAGCATGGCAAATCTTTCAGTCGCAGATTTTCCAAGTTTAACATAAATTTTCACAGCAAGTCTTTGTTCCTTCCGGCCATTCTTCCTAAAAAATCCGACAAGCGAAAAAATCGCAATTCACTAAAAACCGCGTTGATAATCAACAAATGAAGATATCTGCAATCGGAAAACTGCGTTAGCATCAGCTGATCAGTACAAATTTAGCGACACTAACCGAATTTTCCTGGAACCAACTTGAGCTCCGCAATTCAAACAGTTCACGTATTTTTTTAACAGCCCTCGTAGATATCTAAATCATGCCTATCCATAGGTGATCTACCAATAGGTATCTATTAGTAGAAATATATTAGATATACTGATTTTTGGACAATAATATATCTATTAGATATCTAACGTAGATATCTAATAGACATCCATTCATCTACCTATCAATTTCTATTAGATATCTATTTGCTGTCTGGGTACTACCAAGAAATGCGTCATACCTAGACTATACCGAGAAGGTTTTCGTCGTTCCGTTAAAAAAATTCTCTTAAGCTTTTGTTAGAGTTACTAACTTCGAATTCCTCACTTCTGCAATTCCCCACTCCTAGTCTCTTTAACGCAATGTGATGAAGTTACACCTGCAGCTTTGGGTAGTGTTCCCCCTCCCTCCCTTTCACTTTCTAGCAGATAAAAGAGTCACCCGGTGTTAACCAGTGATTTGGCATGCGGTTGTTGATTTGGAAGTTTTTCATTTAATTTTAATGAGATTAAAATTTTTAAAAACTACATTATTCCAGGATGTATCTATTCAAATGGCAAACCATAGAGATGCTCATTATTCTTTACTTAAATGTGCACATTATCATGATATCTTCTACAAGAATGTCTTGGCAAAGTAGGAGAGTCACCAGAACTTAAGATAATTACGTATTGATGCGAAGGTACATCCACGGAAAAAGTTTGTTTGGGAGACTTTTCTGAAAGGGATCAGTGTGTGATTGCCAAGTGTTTTCTTCGCATCAATAATCCGGGCATATTCTACGATGATGTGCCTGAGACAACGAGTTTGACGTATTTTGCCATTTGCCTTGCCTGTGTTTTATGATTTTAGCCTTTAGTAGCATTTGATATTAGAGTAACTTATTTTTTTTCAAATAAATTAATAAATGAGTTCAAAAAGGATAAATAACAGTTCAATTCCTTCTATGTTGATGACGTCAATTTCTACGACTTTCTTTGGAGCATGAAAAAATATTACTGTCATTCTATATGTGCAGCATAGGATTTCGGATGAAATTAAACTTCATAGAACTGTTAGTATATACGTATATCTGTGATAAGATAGCGAGAAAGAACACAAAACCCAGTTGAGCTCTCCAGGTAATCTTATCTTTCTAATGAATCGTTGAAATCGATATTCTGCTGAGGCCATGCCGTTTAAATACGTCCTCTTCGTTCGTCCTTAATATTAGCCTGACAGTTTCTTAGAATATGGGCATTCGTCTGCTCGTAAGCCCCGATGTTTGAGGAAATCGTTTCAGGCGTGACTTGGAGGACCTGGCATTCCCCCATCATGAGAGGTTTGAAAGGAAACACTGCGATTCCTCGTGAAAAAGTTCATTTCAACACGACCATGTTTCGCTATTTAAAATCATCTTCAGGTTAAAGATGCTCGTTTCTTCCTTCTTTGACCCACATCAACGCTTAAGTTAGATTAAATATTCTTCTAATTCCCTTTCCCTTTTGAATGAGAATAAAAATCGATTTTCATGATAATCTATTAACTGTGATTTTCAGGGTACTCCAAAACGATTAATCAGCATGATATGTACTTGTGAAACGATTTGCGTGTTGGAGTGCATGCTTGGTGGTGGCTCGCCCCCGACCGCGTCTTAATTGGTGTTGAGAATACTTAGATGTCTCAGATTTAGATGGAGTGCTAATATAGAGGCTAAATTTGCGATGTATTTTTGTGATAGCGTAGCAGTGTAACGAATTTATGCGGTCCACACTGGTCGTTCACCGGATTCATCGTCCAACGGTTTCACCCGTTGGGTTAAAATTCATCCGTCCCGGTTACGAAACTTTATAAAAAAAGCCATTAGCACTCATTGCGTGATCCCCCTTATCTCCCTGCCGCTCACTTAATCCCCACCCCCTAACTACCCGCTTCGCGAGAGAGGAACCTTCCTCCTTACCTCCCCCAACCCCATTAGAGTCTCGAAACCACTTCATTGTCCCCACAAGTGTAGGAGTTAGTCATACGTGAAAGTATGTGGATAATTTAGAAGGAGAAGATCTCCCGTTTGGACCTTGCATATTGCGACGGCGTTTCTGGTTGTTTTCATGCATGTTTGTAGTGAGAAGTCTAGCATTGTCCCGGATGTTGTGGATGATGTTCTGCTATTTTGTTTTACATCTACATCTACATCTACATAATACCCTGCAAGCCGCCACAAGGGCGTGTGGCAGGGGGTGAGCCACCACCA
>WURS02072292.1:0-10398 GCA_011762765.2 Rhinocypha anisoptera | reverse complement strand
AGATTAAAAATATTAGTGGAAAAATACGTAGTACGTTATTCCTTTTTCTCAGAAATGGATTTCCACATAGTTATGCCAGAAAATATAGGTTAATACAATAGGTCTTTCCACAGGATTTTATAGTTTAGAATTATCTCCCCACTGTGATTGAAGCCATGGAGTGCATTCACATGGTTATGGACGGGGAGTCGGCCACAGCATACGGAGGTTAACAGGGAAATGAATAAATGCACTTGACAAATTATCCCAAATTCAAATCCCCAGGCTGGTACTACTAGAGACAGTATATGAGTCAAAGGGGTCCAAAAATTTAATATGAACTCGGAATTTCAGACGGTAAAGTTCTTTTATAGGTTAGAGGAATTAAAGATTTGATTTGATTTATTTTATGTATTAGGGCACGCCCTATAAGAACAAACATAGAATAATTCAACAAAAAATCACTCTTTGGAACAGACGATTGCCAAGAAAATTCATAGAAATTACAGGAAAAAAGTAATAATATTAATACATGCCAAAAATTAAAAAAATACACATGTTACAGATTACCTTCGTGCTGTAGAGGTAATAGTTCATAAAGATAATTTAAAAATTATTTTTGGTACTTAACTTCAATAAGGCGTGGAGGAAGTTTACTGAATTGAATAGATGGGGCTCGGAAGGAATTTTGGTAGGTGGTGGTGTGGTATTTGGGGATGCGGAAAAGTTCAGGATTTGAACCGGTACAATGACTTTGATTTAGGGGTTTCTTTTGGAACATGTCTATGGAATAAGGAGGACTTTTACTTTCAAATATTTTATACAGAAACATATCCAGGAAGTATTTTCTTTGATTTTTTATATTTAGCAATTTTATTTTTTTCAGATAAGGTGAGATAACTAAAGGTAAAATAAGATAAGATGGAACTTCATGGAATGAGATTCCCAGGAGGTGGGGGTCAGCAAGGTGTGACGCCATTTGTCGATTTTTGAAGTGTTGGCTCAATTAGAATGCGGAAATATAAATACGGGAGTGAACATAGCGCCGTGGAAGAATTTCGCAATGAGAATTGAAAGTTTTGGGAGGTATAATGAAAGGATCAAATGATGAAGATAGCTGCCAAACCAGCAGACATCCAAATTTACAGACCAATGCGATGAAGAAGATACTCATGATGATATATCGAAGGTAATCAAAATGTAAAGAGAGAATAAAATAAAATTATCCTTGGGCACTGGAATTCAATTGCCGGAGAAGGCATTTAAGGTAAAATAGAAATAAAATATAGGAGACGAATTTTTTTTTCGAAATTCGAAAAGTTCTGCTGACAACACTATTTGGTTCGTTTCGGCTAAACCCATTATGTAAAACTCGTTCTTCATGGACTTGACAACATCTTTCCAAAAGATCGTTTCAGAATAGAAATGCTGTCCGAGCCAAATATCACCAGTTATTAATAATGAAGTGGCAACATCAATTCAAGAAAATGAGGAAAACCATAAGGAAGGAATACAATCTTAGAAGAAAGAACGAAGGAAGTCATGAACAAGCAAAAAACACAGCTTCAGACAGTTAAATAATGATGACTGAAATGGGGAACACAGAGCAAAAGAATAAAATAAAGGCTGGGGAAAATGAGTGAAAAGGTGACTGGACCACAAACAAAGTAATGAACCTCATAAAAGGAGAAAGAACGTTAAAGCTCAAGAAATGAAGAGAATCTAACAAAAATTAAAATCGCAGAAGTCAAGGAAGGCCCAATTTAGAATAGATTACTATTATGTGCGAAGAAGTACAATTTTACCCCATACAAGTTAAAGTTGAAACAGCGTACCATGAGAAGCCACTTTGATGATCGTAAAGCAAAAGCAATTTCTATCCCAGAGAGAAAAGGGGGATACTTATTGAAGATTATATGAGGTTAAAATTATTTTAGAAACCTTTAAATTCGTTAAAGACAGCTGGAAATGATGCCCAGGTTAAAAAATAGGAAAGAAGTTCCCATACACAGCGTAGAATTCGTTACTGCGTGAAAAGTTTTGCGGTCAATAAAGACACGAAACACCATTGGAAATATTAAAAAATACTAAGAATCTGACAATAACTGAGATATTTAACCTGATATGCGATAAGAAATATGCATGGAGGATGATAAATACAAACGGAATTCTAGAGTAACATAATAAACTTTAAATCATAAAAGGAAAGGACAGACGAATACAAAAACTTTCCTATGATTAATTTGACGAGGACAGCATAAAATATTCTCACAAGATTAGTATAGAAAACGGAACGGAAAGCAGAGGAGCATTAAAGTGAGGACTCGTATGGATCTCAAAGAAACAGAAGAAAATGAGAAGCTGTCCTCACGTTTAGGATGTTATTGGAGGAGAAGTTCCCGAAAGATCTCCCAACGGTTATTGCCTTCTTGAACTTGAAGAATTATTTTGACAACTTTAGATAGAAAATCTTGAAACATAGCCTAAAAGATTTTGCAAGGAAATATAACGACAAAAGATTCATACATGCTCTATAAAGAGACAATGCAGTATTGAAAAGATGAGGCAAAATCATTGAAGCAAGAATTAAGGTAAGAGTTAAACAGAAATGCTCACTATCGCCGTTGATACTCGACATTTATATCGGGAAAGTAATTAACTAGGGCAGGGAGATGATAGAAGCGGTTAGGGATACAAGAAAAAGCAATTTAATTTCAGCGATTAGCTGAAATTAAATTCCTTTTCTTGTATCCTTAACATGTCAAAACTGGTAGAGAAGTAAAATCTAACAGGAGAATTCACCTGCGTGAAAAAATGGATGAATTTGGGATAAAAAGAATTTTAAAAAGTAATGGTCTCTAACCGGAGCAAGAAAACAATAATCAAGTGAAACTAAAAACGGAAAGTCTACAAGATCTCATGAAATAAGAAAGAAGGAGAATAGTCCAAGCAAAGAAGAGATTCTTTCAGAAGAAACTACCAACTATTAAAAATGATATTTGCCTGGATATAAGGAAGAGGCGTACGAGGATATATATACACAAGACAACCTTATACGGAAGTGAGACAGGGACAAAATAACTCTCATAGAACAAAATATTAGAAGCAACGGAAAAGTGGTGCTATAGCAGTGTACTGGAAACTAAATGGACAGTACGAATAACCAATGCGGAAATACTAGTAAGAGTTGGAGAAAATAGGATCATATGTTTAGTTACAAAAAAGAGGGAATCTAATTGGATATATATTGAGGCATAACAGATAGTTACGTGGTAACTGTACTGGGAGGGATCCTGGGAAGAAAGAAATTTCAAGGCAGGCCAAGGATGGCGTATGAGAAGCAGGTTGCAAGAGCTAGTGCCTCGGAAGTTATAAAGAGGCAGGTGGGCTGGTGACAGGATAATTTGGAGAGCCTCTACGAACCACTCTTCGGATCGGCAACTTGTGTTAATGATGACGAATGTATTATCTCATTACGTTCGTTACTGAATGAATCCAGGCGCGCTTTCTTCATTTTTGCATGGTATGTCCCTTATTGCCACGATTTCGTTCTTCCGCATACCACCTATGCTGTGCAATATCTCCTTTTAATTAAACTGTTATGTAAATGTCCGCCGCTGACCTCTAAACTTCGCAAAAAAACACTTCACAAACTGTCACCAGCTGGTTTCGTTAAATGATGTTTGCCGCTTCCGCAACTAAGTCTTTCATCCGTCGTAGTCGGTCCTTTTAAATAAATATATTTTTCCTTTTTCCTTGGCCTTTTTTAGTAAGTGTAGAAATGTAAGATTTACTAGCATATAGTCAATAATTTCTTTAAGAAAATCTACATTTAATTTAGGACGTCATGTAATCATTTGACACTTCAAATATAATTTTCACTATTTGGTAATAATGTTAGCAGATGTTATGAATATAATACTTTAATATATAGAAGTAACTTACGTGTCTCCTTTCCCTTACCAAGCAATAAAAATATAGATCTAAGGTGGTAAATATAATCTACGACGAGACAACCTACAAATTAAATTTAATCTATTCTACCTGCATTTATTATTACATAACTAATACAAAAATTTTAATTTCCTGGTTATGGACGGGGAGTCGATCACAGTTTACGGAGGTTTGCTGGGAAATAAGCAAATGCACTCGACGAATTATCCCAAATTCAGATCCCGAAGCTATTACTACTAGAGAGAGTATATGAGTCAAAGGGATCCAAACATTTATATGAACTTGGAGTTTCAGAACATTCTGTTCTTTTGAAGTTTAGAGAATTTAAAGGATTGATTTGATTTATTTTTTTTCTAGGGCACGCCCTAAAAGAACAAAAATACACTATTGCAACAAAAAATCACTCTTCGGAACAGACAGTAGACAGAAAAAGTCACAAATTGCAGGAAATAAAAAAATAATAATATTAACACATGCCAAAAATTAAAAAAATACACATGTTACAGAATACCTTCGTGTTGTAGAAGTAAGAAGTTCGTAAGGATCATTTTGAAATTTATTTTTGGTACTTAGTTTCAATGAGGTGGGGAGGGAGTTACAGAATTGAATGGATGAGATTCGGAATGAATTTTGGCAGGTATGGTAGTTGGGGATGTGAAAGAGGTCAGGATTTGAACGGGTACAATGACTTTGGCTTAGGGGTTAACAAATACCAAAATTTTTATTTCGTGATAGAGAGGGTGGCGTAGTCTGCCAACAAATTTTGCATACGACTCGAAATCCATTATTTTAAATGCTGTTAGCCCAACACGAATTTCTTCAATGCTAAAAAATCCTGCTATTTAAATTAAAAAATCATATTATCAACTAATTTAAATAGGTCAGTTTGACTGTAATACATGACATGACTCAGTGTTATAAAACCTTATAAATATTTAATAAGAATTTCATATCCTTTATTGCGGATGGTGATTTATCTGATTTTTTTGCCTTCCTCGCTCAACGAATGCTGGTATGCTGACCATTATTTTTTATAGGTTGTTCCCGTCATCAGTTCAAGGGTGAATTTTCGGAACCTGTAACTCATGTCTCTCATGCCGTGATGTTATTCTTCTAACAGGAACTTGCTAATATTCATACAAGCCTCCTATGGTGATGCTCGCTATGATATATTTACCAGCTCCTGAAAGATATTTTTTAAATATTCAATCTTGCTTTTACCAACGTTTTTCACAATACATTTTTGGTTTTCTCATGTGATTCCATACCTGAACATTTTCCACTCTACACTGCCACCTTAGTCGTCTAGCACGCGCTTGCCTCTGCATTTAAAATATCTAGAGATTAAGAATAACATTTTGTCGTCCATGGACTTACTGTCAACTCACAATCCGAATTTTTTATTCTATACAATTTGATATGGATGGCGCTGCTGTTTTACACCCATTGTTGCTCATTCTAGATTTCGGCTGAAACTGACCAAATATGTAGATGTAAATAATGCTACATTTTTCATCCTTCGACTTCCGGTCATCGATCTATCCACTAACGGGGTCACACAGTTGAGTAAAACATAAAAATTGGTGTTTCCATTGCTCTAAGTTAGGGATTTCTTAATGACTCGGAGTACATATTAAACCTATTTACATCAACTTTACATCTACTAGAATGATGTGTGTACAACTGCAATTACACGGTGACTGGTATACAGCCGATATCCACCCTTCAACCTCCCACCGTTGTTTGTCCCTTTGTCCTATTACCCTGCAGATCCAACCAGAAAATAATAAAACTCCTCAGCATGTCTTTCAACATAGGCAGAAGCAAACTGGATTCCATACTTAATAAATAAAATCACCGAAGTGTCAAATCGTTTTAAAGAGATAGTCGCGATACAACCAAGATTTTATTTGATATTCAGTGCAATAACTTTGGTTAAAAATAAATTTTCCTGTCCTGAAAGTTTTTACCAAGGGAATTTTATGTTGGTTTTCTCTCATTCTACCCGATTAACCGCTCGTATAATATAATAGCTGCATATATTTGTGCGGCACTCGGTTTGAAGATGAAAGCAATCATGTTCCGATGAGAAGTATGACAAACTGTCGCAAATTTACATAACTTATGGGCCCCCTGGTCAAATTATTTTGTGACTACTCATTCCTTCAGTTCCATTTATTCATTATCTACTCTCGTTCACTCGTCCAGTCAGCGTCTTTGTCTTACTCTCGTTCGCTCGTCATCACAGCGTGTTTTATATGCGTACATTCAATATCTCTTTTTAATTCTTTCTCTGGTAGTTCCAAAATACGTTGTGCCGTGCACTCCAAGTTTGTATTCACCAATGTAAATAACACCTAAACTTTTCCATTTCACTTATCTAATAAAGAGACGTTCTTTAACTTGAGCGTTATACTTTTGTTTTGAACGTTATTTTGTGTGTACCCCAATAAACGAGTAAAAATGATGATGAAAACTCCCCTTTTCATTCTATCTCCACCTTCCTATGTCCATCTGTAATATTTATGTGGCCACATGAATTCTGACTTATTTTTTGAAATGTTGATATTGTGAAACATTTCTTCAAACAAGGAAGTTTTTACTTTCCATGTGAGATTCCTTTACTAGCGCAAATGTGAACAACGTGAATTGGTTTCTGTGGATTATGAGAGTGCGTATAAAGAACACTCTTATTTTTAATAGATTAAATAATAGCAGTGCAAAGGGTCTTCTGTTTGACCTTGGCCTAGTCATACCACGCTGTTTCGTAAAAAAAGTCCTTTAGATGAAATCTCGGTAGTATATTGTAAAAAAATACCTGGGTATAACGTGTAAGTGGGCATGAAAGAAACGGACAAGCCGATTTTTATCTTTTACGCTTTGGAGGTTTCTCAACCAGCAGAAAGAACATTTATCTCAGTTAATTACAATCATTTTTTCATACGCGAATCTTATATGACAGGCGTATCAAGACCCAGAGAGTTTACTTGTATAACGATCATCAAGATTGAACGCCGTCTTGAGCCTGGCACAATCTGACACAATCTTATTGTAGACGTTTTTACACCTCTATTAAACATTTTTGGCCACCTCCAAATTATTTAATATCCATTGGAACTGCAGTATTTTTAAGCTAATGGTGCGGTAATGACACAAAAATATCATACACGACATACATATGCCAATTTAACAACACGTGCAACTTCTTTATAAATTATTTATTTTATTCCCGGGCCCCAATTATTTCTTCTTTAATTGACTTGTATTTTGTGTAAGCATTTTCCCTTCGGATAAAAATCAATACAACTCTCGAAGACGTAAAACAAATCAGTCGTTTCGAGTTGAATATGAAAAGGATAAAAACATACTTATCCTGTTCTAGGTGAGGGAATGAAATTAGGTAATTGGCGTGCACAAGTCTGTCTGCATTCACCTGAATAAAGGCTACTGAACCAGAAGGCGTTAATCAGGGAGCTGCAATGTATTTAAATTCAATGTAGTTCGAAAACTGTCGAGATGCAGAGTGTAATCAACTATGAATCTTTTTCGGAGCGCTTAAGAACGATCACTTTACCATTTGTCAAATGGTTATTATCAGGTTGATTTGCTCGCACTGCGCATGTATACCGAAGGAGCCGAGGATCCCAGAGGCCAGTTTTCCATTTCGCATTCCAGTGCACAGTTCATGCGGTCAGATGGTCTGCGGCAGAGATAAATGCCATCTCGGCGTTGCTCTTTTTCAGAGGAGGAATATATGTGCCCTCAAAGGTTAAAATCCTCTGATCCGCGTGGACAGGTTTCATGCACGACCTTCACGCACGGGATCACTTGCGGCCCCATAGAGAGAGGGAGAAAGAGAGAGAGAGAGCCGTGGTAGGAACCCCCTTACCTTCGTGGAATGTGAGGGCATATTTCAAAGGATTAAAAAATTCAGGAGCGTTCGCGGACTACTTGGAACGTTTTTCGGAACAGCTTCAGGAAATCTTAAAAAGATAAGGGCGGGAGAAAAAAAATAAACTCCCCTTGTCCAGAAGAAAAACTTTTTTTTATCATTGTCGATCAATTTCTTTTCCGTTCCTGCCATATCAATGCGCAAAACCGCTATCTACTATACTCGTTGGAAAGCTTAAATATGAAGAAGAAATTTCAAATCCGAAGTTGTGGATAATCGAATTTAAGAAGAAGGGAAGTTAAGTTTAACACACACTAAGTGCACGTACGCACACAAGAGAAAACACACATTGAGAGCGTGTATACATATTGCTTGCATGCATACGCTCAATGTTACAAACTGGTATAAATTGGACCACGGCGAGAAAACCAGTTTCTCAACTAATGCAGCATTTGTGGACATTCCTTCATTGGGAAATCTTTGCTTAATTTATAGACACGTCACATGTGAAGGTTTTTCCCCGAGGAAGATACCGTTTGGAGTGGAGGATTTGGTTTCTCCCGCGTTTCGTTACTATTTTAATCACATGCCTTGGTCAATTGTCCAGTTATAATTTCATAATTGGAAATGTTTTATACGTTGAGTTATAATTCTCGAGTTGCGAATATGAATTCGTATCGGAGTTAGCGCATCATATCGTTGGTATAGCAGTTTTTTTTTGATCTGTGGGCACCAAATGGAACATTCTATACCACAAACGACAATCTTCAACCCGGGTCATACCAGTAATGAATTTGTTAAGTGTAAGAAGTTATTTTGTTCTTCTTCTTTCTTCTTTTGGTGGCGCTACAGCTCTTGGTGGGGCTTGGTCTCCCACATTTTGCCTCCAATCTTTCTTCTTCATTATTCTCCCCCGCCACCCTTCGACCTGCATTGACTGCAGGTTTTTGGTGACGTCCTCGATCCACCTTTTCCTAGTTCTTCCCTTCCTTCTTTTAATATACATATTTTCCCTTGGCATTCTCCTAGGCATTCTATTTTCTGCCATTATCTCGACATGTCCCTTTCACTCTACTCTCCGGGGTTTTATGAATCAGACAATGTTCTGACCTCCAATTAGTTGATGGATCTCTGAGTGAAATATTATTCTGATATCATTATTTTCCTTTACATGTCCATATATTTTCCTTAGTATTTTTCTCTCAAATACTCTTAGGATAGTTTCGTCTGAGGTTTTCATGGTCCATGTCTCTGAATCATAAGTTACAACCAGTCTTAAAGGGTCTTATAAATTTTTAGCTTTGTGTTTCTTTAAATATGCTGGTTTCTAAATAGCTTCTATTTGCATTATATGCACGATTGCCCCCGTGTATTTATCTTTTATTTCTTTACTTATATCATTGTCGCTTGATTTAATTGCCACCAAGTATTTGAAGTGGGATACTCCTTCAAACTTCTTTTCCCCAATTATCAAGTCCTGAGCAGCTCTCCTGGTCTCCGAGTTAGACATTATCATATACTCTGTCTTTTTCATTTACAGTCAGACTAATACTTGTTGCTTCTTTTTCTATTTCTGTGTATATTTGCTTAAGCTTGGGTGCTGTTCTTGTTATAATGACAACATATACACAGATCTGTCTTCATCTCTCTGTCTGACGACATGTCTTCATATACACAGATCTGATTGGATTTCGTGAGGTTTGTTCCCGTTTGGTCTACCACGTTAATAATCTTATGTAGAGCAAGATCAATTAGAATAGTGGATAGCCCATCTCCCTGTTTCACTCCTCTACTAAATTCAAACTATTAAAAGTTATTTAATTAAGTTATTTGAATTATGACAAATTTCCACAAAGTCACGCCTGAATCCACCCAGTTACTCAACCCTTAAGGTCGGTTTGATACGAGAAGGTAGATCTCACGTAGTACTACGTCTAAAGGTGTGTGAAAAATCATAAATCAGGCTAACATATGGTGTGACATTTCCTTTACCTGTGCTGCTCGAAGATCCGGTACCCAGAAAATCACTCAGCTTTGGTTTAGTTGGAGGTGCCCATAGTCTTCACCAGGCCTCTAACCCAGGTCTCTCGTTCAGTGGCCAAGTGCTCTAACCCAAGGAATTTCATGACCTCACTTTCTTCACATTTTTAAAAAAATAGCCTGGTCTGCTAATTTGAATCTCGAAGAAGTTGCTGACTTAAACTCTCTAAATTATCGCTTAAGTATCATGGCACACAGATTCAATACGCATGTCAAGATCATAAATCTTTGCATTCCACTAGCCTGATATGTAATACAGTTGGTTCAAAAGTAATATTGCGTTACAGTTTGTGAAATTTGACTCATTACTGTAACATTTTCAAGGTGATATTACTCATAGACCTTTCCTTAGGTGAGGAAGACGCCTATAAACCTAAACTAGTTTTATCCGGAATAAATATCTGTGAGAAAATACAGTGATAAAAGTTTTCCTTTTTCTCGTGGATATAAGCATGTAAACTAAAAAACCCTGAGTAATATTTAAAAAAAAATATTTAAATCAATATCACTTACTTTCAACCGAAAGGCGGAGC
>WURS02072282.1:0-10398 GCA_011762765.2 Rhinocypha anisoptera | reverse complement strand
GAGAGAGAGAGTGAGAGAGAGAGAGAGAGAGAGAGAGAGAGAGAGCGAGAGAGAGAGAGTGAGAGAGAGAGAGTGAGAGAGAGAGAGAGAGTGAGATAGAGAGAGAGAGAGAGAGAGAGAGAGAGTGAGAGAGAGAGAGAGAGACGTGTAGCACCATTAGGCCCCAAGTGGGCCGTTCTGGTCACTAGTGGCCTACACCAATGCTTCGAATCACGTCTTTGGCACCAAGCACCGCAATGCAATTGGCTCTTTTTGGCTATGTCCACCGGGGCCGAGTAGTGTGTATCTGTGTTCCACTCTCTCTCTCTCTCTCTCTCTCTCTCTCTCTCTCTCTCCTACTCTCTTTCTCCCCGGTGAGCACACTTGAGTCCACTTTGGTCTCAGTTGGAAACTTTGCATTTAATGTTTTCATACACACATTTGGTTCAACACCAAAAATGCTAGTGTAGAAAGATAATTTATACGTTCTCGATGTGTGTGTGTAAAAGAAAAAGAAAAAGGGGAAAGAAAAAGAAAGAAAGATTCACAAGTCAATTGAGTACCCCTAGTTGTTCCCAATTGTGTACCGCGCAAAACTCTTTCTCTTTCTCCCTCTCTCTTTCTCTCTGGTTCTCTCTCTTTTCTCTCATCTTGTCCACAATGTCCGCTGGACACCAATGGTGTCTCTATTGCTTTTCCCTTGCTAATTGCACAATCGCAGTCATCTCTATCTCACTCTTTTTCTCTCCCTCTTTCTCACTCACTCACTCTCTCTTCTAACTCACTAAACATGTCATACACAGGCTCAACACACATTTTACGAGAAATTCTCACAAAAGCATATGTTAATTTTTGATTCCATAATAACTATAGCTCCAACTAAAAAGGTGTTCATTATATTCCTCCTGTCTTGTCATACGTATATACGTTAATTAATTAAATTATATACTCCGCAATTTTGTTAATTAAAAATTTTTAATTTAACATTCACCATTGTTTCGGGTTGGTTTTTTTATATTTGAAAATTTTGAAATTTGCGCCCGTTCTCTCTCTCTCTTTCTCTCTGTTTCAGTGGAACTTAACGTTCCACTTTGCTTACCGCACCATGGATATAATGTACAAAGGGTGTTTTGGGAAATATGTTGGGCAACTCAAAACAAGTCAAACGTGCGCGGAACGCTTTTGTGTGTAATTAATTGTGTTGAGAGCTTAATTTTAATTAACCGCGAAACAGAGACTGGGCTGACTTTCGGTCCGCCGAGAATTGTCGGAAGGCATCTCCCTGGTTTCCTTGGTGTTTCGGTTTTGGCACAGTATTGCGCGACTGGCTCGTGACCAGACTTTTTGCGCTGTGTGGTCTTTGTTGTTCACAACTGACTTAACCAATAGAGTATATAAAGTGAAAAATTAAAAGAAACATAGATAATGCAATTATGAAATATTTTCACAATACTGGCACTGAATTTCATTTTGCAAAAAATTAGTCTCGAAAAAAATGATTGCATTTTTTGAAACTATAGGTTAAATTAACTAAAAGTTGGAAGTATTTTTCAAAACATACTGATAGTTTTTTATAATTAATTTGTTAAGTTTTTCATGTTTTGGAGTCTACTTTTTGTAAATGGCGGCAAAGTCAAACTAGACTTATAATTCGAAAAATTATGTTACAAAAATCGAATTGAATTAGAATAAAATTCGAATAATAATACACAAAAATTAGATTCGAATAAGTGATAAATTCAAATCGCAACAATAAAAGTTAGATTTGAATTGGTAATGAATTTGAATTACAACAGTAAAAGTTTGATACAAATCAGTTAGACACAGTGACAGTACAAAAGTGTGACAGAAAATAAAAAATAACAGAACATTAAACAAAGAAAACCACGACATAAATATAAATTGGTTTATTGATGTGAATATGTGCACTTGATTAGGAAAAATTCTTAGCGTTTACCTGTTTGGTTAGAATAATATAATAAATTGGGAATAAGACAAGTTTAATGTTATTAAATGCAAATATGCAAATGCTATCATGTTAATCGTACAACTCATACCAAATGTAACATTTTTTGTAAGCTCAAAAACATCTAGCCAATCAAATACAAATTGATAAGTTTGCATCATTGTTTTTGTGTTTAAATAAATGGTAGTGTTTAGTTGTGTCTTAGGTAACAAGTACGTAAGTTATGGTCAATAATATATTAATAAGAAAAAGGGTTGCACGTGATTAGACTATGTGTATTTTAAAAAGTCTAACCAAGGTATGTTAGTTTTGAAAGAAATAAAAAGTATTAAAATGATAAAGAAAAAAGTCGAACAGGGAAGCTTCATTTAGGGTAAAAGTCGGGTGGTGGTGCAGATAAGAGCCACCAACAATAAATTAAATTAGGCAAGGCGTAAGAGAGAAAGAAGGGGAATGTGAGGGAGAGAGAGGGAGAAAAACGTAGAGAGAAGGAAGAAAACGTATAGAGAGGGAGAAAAAGAGAGAAAAGGAGAAAGAGGGAAGGAGAGGGAAAGAAAGGGAGAGAAAAGGAGAGGAAGAGAGAGAGAGAGAGTAAGAGAAAGTAAGAGAGAGAGAAAAAAATAGTAAGAGAGAGAGAGAGAGAGAAGTGGAGAGAGAGGGAGTGAGAGGAAGAAAGAAGGAGGGAATGGGAGAGAGGAAGATATTGAAACGTAGAGAGAGGGACTGTAAAAGGGGAGAGAGTAAGAGAGAGATAGTAAGAAAGAGAGAGAGAGAGAGAGCATCGATTCATGATGTTACACACTCGAGCGATGATGGTAGGTGGATTGCACCCGAACCAGAGTAGGCCTGATAAAGACCCAGGCTACTTGGATCGGGTTGGCCTTGCGCTGACATCTCTTTTTAAATTAACTATTCCTGATAGCAACCCTCAGTTTTTTTGTTGTTGTTGAAAACTTGATAAAGAAAAGGGAGAAATAAAAAATGCGTAATTAACAATTTCATTATAATTAACTTTTGTTTTTGGAATGAAATGAATTGGTGCAAAAGAGCTTGCTCCAAAGCGTTGTGTGTTTTTGTAAAAAAGACAAGAAACTGCATCAAATTCAAAGATTTGTGTAAAAAATTTCAATCGAATATAAATTAAAATAGTTTAAAAGTAAAAGTTATATTCGAATCGGTGATGAATTCGAATTACAACAACAAAAGTTAGATTCAAATTGTTTGGTTAGGCACCGTAAAACACCGTTAACAGTAACTCTAACAGTACAAAAATTGAGAGTATTATAGAGAATTATTTTTTTTAAATCATCAAAATTTTTCAATTATACTTTTATATAATAAAATTAATTAAACTATACTTTTATTAAACTTAAGCAAAACATTTTAAAAATAAAATTTAACCAAAACCCTTGAAAAGTGTGAAGAACAAATGGCTTTGTTTAGATTTATATATATATTAAAGTTTACCCATTTTGATAAGTTTATCAAGTTTTTCTAGTTTATCAAATATTAAAAAAAGATAGAGATAACACACTTCAAGTTTGTCTACTTAAAACCCAAGTGTAATAATAATATCATGTTTGGTGAGATGACTTTGAGTTTTTAAAAATAATTACAACCAACACTAAAAATGACTGGTGTCAATTTTGTTCTTCATTTTCATCTTCATCATCTTCCTCTTTTGACATTGAATCGATTTTGTTGTCTACAAAACCATTGAGTGGTGGTGAAAATACATTACACATTGTTTAGCTTGTGACTTAGATGCGGCCTTCTCTTTCTCTCTCTCTCTCTTTCTCTTTCTCTCTCTTTCTCTTTCTCTCTCTTTCTCTTTCTTTCTCTTTTTCTTTCTCTCTCTTTCTCTTTCTCTCTCTTTCTCTTTCTCTCTCTTTCTCTTTCTCTCTCTTTCTCTTTCTCTCTCTTTCTTTCTCTCTCTCCGTCACTATTCTTCTCACTCACTTTTTCTTTCTCTCTCTTTTGCTTTCAGGCTTTCTCTCTTTCTCTATCCTACTTTCACACACATACTCTTTCTCATTTTCATTGTCCTCTCTCTCTCTCTCTCTCTCTTTCGCTCTTACGCTTACTTTCTCTCTTTCATTCTCTTTCTCTTTATCACTGTCTATCTCTCTCTCTCTCTCTGGGCTTTGTTTGTGCGTGTGGCCGCGTCAATTGCAAAGCTGTCACTTTGTGGAATGAATTGATTTTATCTTTTTCTCACTTTATCCCTTCTCTCTTACTCTTTCTCTCTTTTTCTCTTTATTTGAGCCACACGCTCAAGTTCTTGGACACGTTTCCGCATGGTTGCACGGTTAGTTCGGGTTTCTCACGTGTCGTCTCTCTCTCTTTCTCTCTCTCTCTCTCTCTCTCTCTCTCTGTTTGTGTGTGTGTGTAAACATTGTTTAATATCTGTAATCTTTCCTTAAAACTAATTTTAAATTTAATCATTTTTTGTTTTTGTTCTATAGGAAAACAAGATAACCAACGCTAAGCTTTGACAATTTTGTCCATTTGTTGATTGTGAGATGCAATCATGAAGAAGTCGGGATTCTTTCGTGGCGTCTTCGATGGACTCCGCTCGACGGTGCGAGAACCGTCTGGCTCGGGTGGCACCAAAGGATTGCTTGAAGCAGACTCGGAGGAGAGTCTCAAGTCGGCCCACTTTCAAGTCGAAACGGTAGGTTAATTTTTTAATTGCGGCGTCTAATTTTGACGATTTTAACAAAATGGCTCTACAAAAAAATTTACTTGTTTGAACTATATATATATATTAGATACATTATTTAACTCATAAAGTCTTTTATTAGGGCAAAAAATTTTCCGAAAAAACATGCCAATACAATTTTGCGATTTTTAATTTAATGTAATTTTTTAAATATATAATTTTAAAAAACTAAAATCAGTTTCTAATGCAATGCATTCAGAACAGTAATAACATTGAATAAACATTTTTAAAAGTTTAATATAAAAATTTAATTCGCTTTATCGCTTGGTTGCAGCATTGAAAAGTGGCCACAAATAACAAAACCTAGAAATTAAATACCCTTCAGTTCACCTTTTAGTTAAACAAACTATATCAATAAATTATCAAAAAATTTAAAATTTTTATATAATATTATAGAAAACAAATAGAACAAATCATATTGTTAATATTTAAAAAAATAAGTCAAAATCTGCCCGTTACATTTTTGGTCTAAAAATTAAAAAAATGAAATTTATAAATAATTATTTGCAACTACAAACAAAGGTAAGTTTTGCTTAGAATATATTACAAAAAAATTATATGAAACTTTATTTTGATGCAAAATTGCAACTGTTCTTTGAGTTTATTTATCAATATTTACCAGGCTTTGTTCTTTGCAAACATTTTATTGTAAGGTATTTTTTAAAAAGTGTTTTACCCTGTGGGGTTTAAATAATAATTTTGATTATTTTAAAAAAATTGAGCTAAATGGTTGAGTCATTTTTGGGGTCTTCAAAGGGTTGAATTGGTACCTAACATGCACAGCAGACGCAAGCGAGCGCGATTGTGTCGAAACCGAATTGGTTGAACTTTAGCTTGGCTTCCTCCCCTCATTTGGGTTTCTATTCAATCACTAATTGATAGACTATTTAAACTAGTCCCTTGATCACCGCCTTGGCTTGCCGCCAATTGCACCTAATGACTAGCTTGTACGCCAGTCTCTAATTGGGGAGAACAAGTTGCTTCTCTTTCTTTTCTTTATCTTTTTTACTCTCTCTCTTTCTTTTTTCTCTTTTGCTCTATCTCTATCTCTCTTTTTCTCTTTCCCTCTCTTTTTTCTCTCTCTCTCTTACTTTCTTTCTCTTCCTCTCTCTCCCTTTCTCTCTCTCTCTTTCTCTATATCTTTTATTCTCTCTCTCTCTTTCTCTCACTCTTTCTCTAACTCTCCCTCCTTCTTTCTTTCTCTTTCTCTCTCTTCCTCTCTCTCTTTCTTTTTTCTGTTTTGCTCTATCTCTATCTCTCTTTTTCTTTTTCCCTCCCTTTTCTCTCTCTCTCTCTCTCTTTTACTTTCTCTCTCTTCTTTTCTCTCTCTTCCTCTTTCTCTATTCCTCTCTCTCTTTCTTTTTTTCTTTCTTTCTCTTCCTCTTTCTCTATCTCACTTTCTCTCTCTCTTTCACTCTATAATAGCTACTTTGACTCATTATCCTTATTATTTTATATATATTGGTAAGAAGATATAACACAAAAAAAACTTTTTTTCTGCAAAGCGTGCTCACCCTTTTGGCATTGCCCACATGCACATAGGGGTTAATTAACCCCAAATCCCAAATTATCAACGAGCAAAAAACGCGGAATTGACTTTTGGACTATTCTATCTTTCTCTCTCTCTCTCTTGTTTTATAATTTCTAGTTAGCTGTTTAATGTGTATTCAACAAAAACGACTCCAACATCTCAATTGATGAGTGTCTGTGGTTAAACTAACGACTTTACTAAGTAATCTTGGTATTATAGATAAAAAGAAAGAAAACTTTGTTTTCTAGTTACTGTTGTTGTTCCCAGTCAAAAGTGTCTAGAGGCTACAAGGCAATGTGCGAGTCTTGATTTATACCGATAGTCTCGGTGGGACCGTGCAGAATAAGCAATTACAGTCATGCTGTGCTCCACAAGCATCCTATTTTCTTTCTTTTTTTGAACATTAATTGAAAATAAAGATCACTTTTTGACTACATTTATATATATTATCTTTCTATCAATATATTCTCTTTACATAAGCACATTTGGGAACTACAGTAAAATACCTGTAATAATTCTTGTGATTTTAATTTGAAAGTATCTTTAATTTGTAATTTGCTTTGATATTTTAACCCAGAATTTTATATTTCTATACAAAAATTCCAATAATTTTTTAAATTTGTAAATCTCGGAGATTGCTTCACCGAACAATGAAACTTCTAATAATACGTGAATTTTGAACATTTTTGCTGGTTGTTGGTAATTTCAATAATTTTCAAAATTTTTTTAAGTATTGCAAAAGTCACATTTTCACTGTATATATTTTTTCAGTAATAATTTTTTAAATAGGTATTTCTGTTTGAACATGACATTTTTACATGACAATGTTCGATGACAACAAGAATTGCAAATTAAACCAGCTGCTTTGCAGTTTTTGTGAATGCACAACTTAGTACAATTACACTTGAGCATACCTTGACCTCTAACACTTGACCCAGCTGAAACTACGGTAACATATATATATATATATATATATATTTAGAATAAAATTTTAAACCAACAACAATTTTAACTATTTTAATTAATAGAAAATATATTATAGAGAATTTATTTTAGTAATTTCAATTTTGAACTAATTGAATTTTTAAATTATAAACATTTTTTATTGTATTCGAATAAATGTAAAAATATAATAACATTTTGCTTATGCGACTGATGGCCGATCGTTTGGATGTAAATAATGCTTAATACTAAATTTAAATGTTTTAAAAAAACTTGGCTTGAATGGAATCAAAGAATTGGTTTTGTGGAGCACTGGTGGTTAATAGGTCAATCAAAAGGTGGCCTGGTCTAGGCACTACTTGGAATACTACGCTCCTTCACAGTTGGCTTCTCTGTGGGGCATTTCACGCGGACCGCATTAAATCACAAGTGCTACTTTTATGGCTCACTTCTGGTGAATGGTCGTGTTGGACCCAGTTCTCCCAGTACCCTTTGTGACTAACACATGCACACAGACACACACATATATATACATAACATCACATTTTGCCCACTTTTTTTTGTTCTTTCTTCCAGTGAAACATTGCCATCACATCGGAATATGTTCCCGAGTGAGCTATGCTAACTCGCTCTTGGCCACGGGAAATTGTCTAGTTTGTTTAAAGATTTAATGGGCAATTGACTTGGTTCTCTTCGCTTGGTTGCCTTTTCTTCTTGGTTTTTTCTTCATCTTTTTTTACGGTATATTTTCTACTTGTTTTTTCAAACCTTTCTGCTTTAACAGCACACTTGGTCAGCACTAGGTTGTGTATGGTAAGAACACAAAAATTGGGCTCAATTGGTTTTATTTTCGGTTTATAAAATTTTAAGACTTTGAGCTCGAAACTTATATTTTAAAACTCAAATTCTTTTTTAAATTAAAAATTAATATGCTTGTAAATTTCTATGTTCTGCCATTTTTCCGTTTCAAACCATTTTTTGTAGTGTAAAAATTACGCTACTTTTACTGTGCTTAACAGATTTGAATTTAACTTTTGTTATTGTGATTCGAATTCATCACAAATTCAAATCTAACTTTAACAATTATATATGATTTCAACTTGGTTTGAATTTGTTTCCATATTCTTTTGAATTATAATAACTTAAGTTTGACTTTAAGGTCTTTGCAATTTTTTATAGGAAGCAAAAAGCGCTTGCTTTTTTTGTAAAAAAAATAAATTATTTAATTTTCAAATATGTCATAGTGTAAACAAATCACACACACTAACAGCAATAAACTGTAAACTAAGAATCCAATTTGGCAAAATTTTTTAGGCTAAAACCAAACTATAGTCTAAACGCCAATTTGTCTAGCCCAAAAAATAATCCAAAAACCCAAATGAGCCTAAAATTCATAGCCCAATCAAAACCGATCAAGCCCAATTAATTCGGTTTCAAATGAGTCCAAATTTGAGCCTTTACTTTAAACGCTTAAACTCGGATTATTTTTTGGGTTGGAAAATTTTTTGTTTGCACAGCGGTTCAGTTTTTGGTGTAAAAAATTTGCTGTATAGTCTCGATGTCGTAATCCGAGCCCCGATTTCAAAGTCCATTAGAACAAACGGTTTCCCGGATTGCTACCTTGAGGCAATTGTGTATTTGCCATTGTCATTGACATTGATCATGGCCTCTTGATTCTCTATGCATTCATTATTAATGCACTCAGGCATTGTGTTGACTTTTTGGATTTTGGTTTTTTTCTTCTTAAAATAAATATTTACCGCTTTTCCACTTTTGTTATTAGTGTTTCGTAACACAATTTTCCATCAAATTATATTTTTTTCAATTTGAGAGGTAAAGAAGCTTATTTTTTTAAAATAATTTTTACTAATAATTAATATTTAAAAAAATTTTGATTGTTTAATCAAGTTTTTCCTGGAATATTTTTTATATCACTAATTTAAAGCGGAAAAATTTTAAACAAAATAATGTTTAAAAGTTAATTAATTTTTTGGCTAAATTAATTATGTTTATACATACGCTCAAAATGTACCGTTTTAAAAGTTTATATTATATTCATTTTTCGTTAGTTATTAATATTTTAATTAAAATTTAAATGTTTAAATTAAATTTAGTGTTTAGTTGTACTTTTAGTTTAGTTTGTTAATTAATTAATGTATTAATTATATAAAACACATTTAAGTGTATTTGCAAAACTTGATTTTTTAAATACATTAAAAGTAAATTAATCTCATCTGCTAACCAAAAAATATAAACTTAATCTAAAGAAAATATTTTTTAAGAGATTTACAAGATGGAAAAACAAATGTAATATACACATTTTGAGTTAAGCCAGTGCAATCTCTTTGGTTATATTAATGGCAAGATTATGTCGGGGTTTTTACCTTATTTCTATTCTTTGATAATTTTTCATTTTCAGCCATACTTTTGTACTGTAACAGTTACTCTACTTTCACAGTGCTAAATCAATTTAAATTTTACTTTTGTTTTGGTGATTGAAATTTATTTCCGATTATAATCTAACTTTCACCATTGTGATTTGAATTCTTAACCCATTCGAATTAAATTTTCTATTTTATAATTCCTTTTTATTCCGATTTAAATTATGATAAAACTCGAGTTCGACCTTGGCGACTTTGCTACTGTTTTTTTCACGAAACAAACGGCGCTTTTGTTTTTTGTAAAAAAAGAATATATTTATTAGGGCTTAGTTGAGTGGATCAATCTAAGTCAGACAGACATGTTTGTTTGTGGACATGATCGGCTTTGGGTCATGTGTCTGGGTGCAAAAATAAACCCAAAAGAGTGCGTGATTTGCAATAAGCTAAGCGTCCCACCAAAACCAGACACTTAAGGTTATTGTTTGTGTTTGGGAAAAATATTGTAACTCAATCGACCACACGCAAACCACCAATCACGATGTCTCAATCTGGCATCTCACTCTCTCTCTCTCTCTCCCTCTCTCACTCTCTTCTCACTCTTTCTCTCACTCTCTCTCGCTCTCTCTTACTCTCTCTCTCACTCTCTCTCACTCTCTCACTCTCTCTCACTCTCTCTCACTCTTTCTCACTCTCTTTCACTTTCTCTCACTCTCACTCGCTCTCTCTCACTCTCACTCACTCTCTCTCACTCTCTCTCTCACTTTCTCTCACTCTCTCTCACTCTCTCTCACTTTCTCTCACTCTCTCTCACTCTCTCTCACTCTCTCTCACTCTCTCTCACTCTCTCTCACTCTCTCTCACTCTCTCTCACTCTCTC
>WURS02072271.1:0-10399 GCA_011762765.2 Rhinocypha anisoptera | reverse complement strand
ATACTATGTGTTCATCCTTAGATGTTTTCCTATCCCTGTTTTCCCAATTCCTATCTCAAACAATATTCACCGCCTCTGGCGTATTTTCTCATATATATTATATATATATATAGTATATGTTACTTCTCGACCACAGAAAGATATGTGATTATTTCTATATCAAGGTATTTGGCCAATTACTACTCCAATTATTCCATTGCAATTTATTTATAAATCATCATCAGGGCTGATGGATGTGGAGGACGTATACACGAAACACAAGAAAAACACTTAAACAGTAAAGTGATCGGTACAGAAAAGATACAGTGGCACACACAAAAAAAAACATAGTCTTCAATAATGAAATGTCATATCAACATATAGTTACGTACCAACTTAGTTTTTACATAGTCAATGTGACCCGGGGTTTCGTTCGTCGCGACGTCGTGGTGGCTTCCACTCTGCTCTCAGAAGTCTTTACGTGGGCCGATCGGAGTGAAGTAAACTATTGGTATCTTGTGAGGAGCCCCGTCACTTTTTTCGCCCGACACTTTTTTGTCGGTTTCGAATCGCGCACTTGAAAACGTGATATTCTGGGATGAGCACGCGATTCAAGCACCCCGCTGCTTTTCATGCCTCACCTCCGACGAGTCAAATTAAGGGCGCGACCCTCAATTCCCCCGGGGTCACCGCAAGATCGGGGAATTCTCTCCCCGTCACGCGAGTAATGTTTCAACTCCCTTTCTCTTCCTCTCTCTCTCTACCTCTTTCTATCTATTTCCTCCCCCCTCCCCCCTGAACTTTCATTATCGTGGTTTCTCCTGTCGTCAGTCCGTCGTCATCCACCGTGAGCGTGGGCCTCTCCGGTGCTGCCACCCCCGTTACATTCAGCTCTCAATCCAAATTGCACATCTGCCGGCTGGTATGTTCGGTGATGCAGATAATTCCGCTCAAGCGTGAAGGTGTGCTGGAAGAAAGAGGGGGGAGAGAGAGAGAGAGAGAGAAAGAAAAGTTGAAATTTGAGCCGTTAGTCGGATCTCGGATTTCTCGTCGTTATTGACCTTTACACTGTCGCATCCTTATGTTTCGAAATGCGTGTCTCTCCAGGGTGATTCGTCTTTCATTCCTTCGTAACGTTTCACTCGAAGAAATATCACGTAAACGAGTTGGAAATGAAGGGGGAGAAGGAGAGATCGAATTTCCCCTTAGAAGAAAAGTCCATGGCGCCGAATTTCTCAACTTTTTGAGTCGACGGTGAGTTCCAAATTTTATTTTTCTATCGTGTGCCGGGAAATAATCTAAAAAACGTCATTGTAGATTTAAGTGGCAGGAGAAAGGGTAGAAACAGAAATGGAACTCATTCTAAAACCCAAGTGCTATCGTAATTTCACTGTCATGATGATCAAGGTAAAACAGTTGTTCATTTATGGAAATACCAAAATGCATACGTACCGCTCAATAGAACGAATTCACCCAGGGTACTAGGTGTAAAGCGGAAAACGACTCTACAGTCACCAATTAGCCTCGAAAGTTGAATAAATTTTTGTTTTCGAATCTCATCTGACGCATTTTTGCACAATACGGCCACGGAAAATATAAACTTTTAAGTTATTAGCTTATTTTTTAGTCTTTTTGCATGCCAGCAGCATTCAGATATAATCAGTAGGGTGATATACTGTTATATGGTAGGGTGATGTACTATTATATGGTAGGGTGATGTACTAGTATTAGCATAGACTAAAGAATATTCTTCCGTCTATGCTTTTAGTATGATAGTGTAAATGATTCATGGATCTGTGAATTCAGTTAACTACGAAAATCCCTATATTAAATATTACCTTATTACCATTATATTATCTTTATCATTGGATTCATAACCTAATATATGATATGTTAGGCTGTTGTTTTAATATGTTTTGATGGAGGTTCCCCGTATAAAACATATTTATTATTTCTTTCCTTGACTCATACTGGTTACATTTCGTGTTAAATGTTACTACCTCTCTGAATAGGATTCGCCGATTGGCTACGAGAAGTTAAGACACCTTACATCACCTTCGTATTCAATTGATACTTTTTCATGTCAGAACTACTTAACTGTGCCTTTTGATTGAAAACTTTGTCTTGACCAGACCTCAAACTTGACTTTTGACTTTTCTTTTTTATAAGTGAACACAATTGTTGCCTCTCAATCTTTCATTTCTCTTGCAATCAACGTTTTACGAACAAGCTCAATTTCATTTTATGGTACTTGATGCATAAGCCCATTACTCCCCGGCTGTTTAAATTTTTCTACGTGTATTTCTTTTATGAAACCGTTTCGAAAAGCATTGATTCATTTGATATTTAAATGGACTCGAACATTCGAGCTAACGGTTGTTCTAGGATTTCTTCTTTCCTTGGAAAACGCGCGCATGTCAAGGGATGAATAAAAGCCGTTAGGAGTCCTACTATTTTTCCGCGAAAGCAATTTCCCTTCCCATTAAAATAGAGATAATTGATGTAAATGCATGGTGCATGGCATCGCCTACGTTACCGTCTTTGTCTTCCTTTCAAATGTGCGGTCGATGGCCAATTTTACGCTCGGTCATCGTCATCAATCCTAAGATTGCATGGTCGCATCCGTCCGGTGTTTTCCCGTCTAGGTAATATCTTCCTCGGGTCTTCGTGCTCCTTCGCATCCACGCTTGCGCGTATCCCATCCGGGTTCACATATTTCACCCCATTTATTATTTACGTTCAGCTTCTCTTCTTTAGTACTATCTCTTCAACCTTTCTCACCAAACCTCGAGCATATGGGATGGGTTTATTGTTCCTTTTTCTTTGCGGGGGTTTCCGAATGATTTCGGCCACGTCTAACATAGTAGTACCTATCTACGCGTTCTACATGGTGTGCATATGAAATTTAGTGACTAGAGTGAGCGGAACGGAATTGGTAACAGTTTAAGCGTCGCGACTAATTCTAAAGTAATTCCAAGAAACCGCGCGTTGCTTCTTGAAATTACCTTAGAGTCACTCGGAGTTTCTCGGATAAAATCAGTTCTTGAATAAATACAGTAAATGCATTTATGGATGGCTACTTATTCCGAAGTCACCGAAGTACAGTTTACCAGGAGCTAGGCGAAAGAGTTTGGAATGATACAAATTGGCAACAGTAATACATGTTCATTCCGGTGGCGGTGGGGTAATGTCTTCGTCTGCCAACCTGGAGTTCGCGGGTTCGAATCCCGACTAGGTGAATTTTTTTAGTCTCCACCTAGGGCATGGATGTGTGTTTCGTCAATGATATTAAAATGTTATAGTGTCCGCTGTAATTGGCCTCTTAGTGCTGTTATGTGGGCGATTTTAAAATAAATAAATACATATACAAAAGTGTTAGACACTGTTGAATTCCAATTGAAACTTTCATCGTTTGGCCTTTAAAAAATATTACAAACCCATCGAATTTTTCATCTTCCGCTGACGGATGGTTATAGCTATTCGTTTCCCGAGCGATATGCAATAGGATATAGATTTGGATCAGTCTTCCCCTCACTCTCGATTCAGCTTAAACAGGCTTGAACACTTATGGCGTCCCACCACTCGACGCTAAATGAGGGACCGGCAACCCTCCGGAAAATCCAATCCACCTTCGGGAACCGAACTCGGAACCGTTTAGTTTCCGGCGAGGTTTACCTTGGTTATTTATCACTCCCCTCGAGACTTCTAGCTCTCCGAGAAATCTTAAAACGTTTCTCCGTCCGTAAAGTCAACGGTAGGGTCGTGTGAACTCGGTGAAGGTGAATCGTGACCTAGTGTGATATTTAGCGCCTCGACATCCTTGGCGAAGCCTTCTTCGAATTAATGCTTACCTCTGCAATCAACGCTGTGGCGAGGATCCTCCCTCCCTCCCTCACCTAAGCGCATTTCCGTGTCCTCATAGTTTCTCAAGTCAAGAGAGTATAAATATGTGATAATTTCTCCTCATCTGAGGGCAATTGCATCACGGATCACTCCTTTATCCCGTACAAGCTTTAGATGTAGCACGTAATACCGATATATCAATACCGATTCGGGTAGATATTCTGATCGACACATTTGACCGCCTATTACTGACGCTATTATTTTTTAAAAATGAACCTTCTTTGAAATATAAGTGGCTGATCGATTGAGTTCCACGAAAGAGCATGTATTACAACCCTGACAATATTTATTAACTCAGGTCAATAGTAATTCGTTCGAACAGAAACTGCTCTAGGTTTTCTGTTTCATTATTTATATTGAAAAGGACTTATTGTTATAAAAGCTAAAAAGGGCAATTATCATTTAAGGTTAAACTACATGTCTATCGTTGAAACGAGTCTCGATACACAAAAGTGCCAAATTTCATAATGGCTGTTTAGAGCAGGTCTACTCCGCTTTCTCTCTACCCGGTAGTCACCAGATCACGTGACCAACGTGACGGCTGGTACTACTCATGAAAAAGATTAAAGCATACCGTTCCATGTTTTTCTTTTTCAAATATAATTCCTTGCAGTTTCATTCTAGTTTTCTTACCTTTGTCTAACCGGGCACCTATGACATTAAACGTTATCGTAACCAACCCAAGTGTTAGTCACGGCTGTTTTAACCAAATACTTTTTCATTTAAATTATGAAATAGTAACATCATCAGAATTCAATGGTTTATTCAACACACAATGCAGATGGATCCTTTTTTTCCTCTATTTTGTGGAAGATGACCTTGGTTGTACTAAGTTAACCACTAGAAAATTTATCATGAATTAAGGACTTCCTTGTAGTCGTATATTAAGTTTCAGCAAAGTTATTTCTCAAAAATTCAAAACAAAACACATTTTATCCTTTGATAAATCTTTCGCTTTCTAGCGAAAATAAACATTCTTGATGAAAGAACAAAAGACTGAGGAATTATTTAATAATTTCCTTAATTTTTGTTGAAGGGACTAATCATTCTGGCGACTTTTCCGGGTTTGTATTAGCTTTGAGGGATTTTGGTATGAGTCGTGTATTAAGCAAATTAATATTACAATTATGATCTTAATGACTCCGGCCAACATTGATAGCTTAGTTAAAAATGAAACCTTGCTTGGCTGACGACATTTCCGCCTGATACCCATGAATCGTCGAAAGCTGTCAGCTTCTTCACTATGCATTCCTTTGATATCAAGTACGACATCTCTCATTCTTCCAAGCGTGCTTCCTTCTCCCGCTCCCTCCATTGTTTTCGTAGTTTGGAGGCGACACTTTCCCGCCAGCGACGTCCTCGATGCCAAATATGAAAGTCAAGGTCTTTATTTCGGGGTCAGGTTTCCTAAAATCTTTTCCTCTCATATTTTGGTTTACTCTCGTACCCAACCCCTCTTCATTTTAGCCCATGAGCTAGTTTTCTCGGGTAATATTTTTCTAAAAGTTGAACTAGCTAAGGCATCTTTTTTTCCGTCGTTGTTTTAATTTTTCATAAATTTATAGATCTCTATATATGGCTGAAGGAGAATATCACTACAAACAAGGAAGTAGCGTGTGAAAATATTCATGTGGAGCATTGTCCTCAATGGACCTTGGAAAAAGGATACCAGAGAAAAATAGAAGGGTGCTAAACATCAAGTGGAAAGATAGAGTAAGGAATGAGGAATTGTACCGAAAAGTGGAAGAAGATAAATCAGTTCGGGGTGCGATAAGAATAAGAACAAGGTGGATAGAACACACCCTAAGGCATAATGAATTCATGAAGAAAACAAACGAAGAAGTGCTAAGAATTGTGGTTGGGAAGGAGAAGCGACTGTTGAGTGAAATATAAAGAAGGCAGGAAAGGTACCCAAGAGGCTTTGGGTTGTTTAAGGTCGTAGTATAGGCTAGAATGTTGAGTAAGCGAGCTAGGGATAGGGAGAGAATAGGAATTTGAGATTGAATGATGGCCAGTAGGAATTAACGCAGAGTTGAAGAGGGATTGTAATTGTTGAGGGAAATCCGAAGCAGGCAGGAAATGTGGATGGAAGGGGGATACTAAGATGCGACGTTATGTTGAATACCGATTGAGGGTAGAATATTTGGTAAGCGAGCCAAGGATTCAGGATGGAATGAAGGTAGGTAGGAAGTATACACCTATGAAGAGGGATTTATGTTAGGATGAAGCTGGGTAATTCTACTCAATTTTGGAATTCATGGAAAACCTACCCTTAACTGGTAGAATCCCTCATCGCCTGCATCATTCCCCGTTCCGTCCTTCATTCAGTTTTTTAAAAGGTCCCCGTCCCGCCTTCCTTCCTTCCAGGCATAATCCCGAGGGAGAAGACGGAGATTAAGACGGTGCGGATCGTGAAGAGGGAGTCGGAGCGGAGGCACCGAGACCGGAGCAGCAAGAGGGTCGTGTTGGTCGAGGACACTCCCGAGGGTGCCTGCGGAGGCGCCGGATCCCCGCCGTCCGCCCTCAACCGCGTGCTCGAGGAGGATCCCGCCGAGGGGGAAGAGGGGGAGGGCGAAGAGGGCGAGGAAGTGCCCGAGGGTGCCGTCGCGGCGATGGCGGCCTACCAGCACCACCCCCACCTGCAGCATCAGCAGCAGGCGTCGTCGGCCGTGACCACCCCAGTGGCGTCCTCTTCTTCCTCCGTGCCCTTCAACTCGGGCTTCCTCACGTCTCCAGAGGATGATCCCATCCTCTCGCAGTTCTTCCAGAGGTCCATGTCACTGCCCAGGGCGCTGGGGAAGCAGCCCAGGGGGCACCAGGCACCCCCGATCCCACCCCCGCCGCCTCTCAGGGTGGCCTCCCCCAGGGGAAGCTCAGCAGCCGTCAGGAGGCAGCAGATCCTTCAGCAGAGGAGGGTGAGTGGGCCACTTATTCCGACGCGGTGTGTGTCGGATCGGTCAACCAACGGCGAAGGAAAGTGTTTGGGGAAGTTCAATGCAAAAGAACATGATCTGGGTTCTTTCACAGAAAATATTCAATGAGGGAATACATTAGTGAATGATTCTGTTTTTAACAATTATTACAAAGAGCACCCCGGGTGATGAGATGAGGAGTTTAAACGATCTTGTTGGACCCCTTTTATCTCAAAATGTGCTGTGAAATTTTTCAAGCTGATTGGAAAGCTTTAACTTTTATGCCAAATATATTTGCCATTTCATTACAGTCCTCATGCCACCAGTTGTCACTCTGGACATTGATGATATTATTCAAAGGTCCTATGTCTTTATTCATTTACAAGTAAAATATACATAACTCTAAATTATATTATTTTACCCATTTTAAATGTAAAGTCATTATTTTCATCTAATAACAGACATTTTATTTTCTGTTCTTTTTCACTTTCATTTATTTAAAATAGTAAAGTGAAGAGAGTTGTCTAAACTAAATCACCCAAGATAGCAGGGTTACTACTTGTATTTGAACATCCTTGGTAAAGCAAATTTGTATTTTATTATTTTTGTTTTTTCCATAAAATGCTCTTTGTACTTGTTGCTAAGAACTGAACTATAAATAATGAAGGGAATGGTCAATCCAATATTAAAATAGTATTAAAATTTATTTCATTTTATGTTTTTTACATTGAGAGACTTTAGTGCCTTCAAGCTTACTTGCATATTTAACATTAGCTTAATAGAGTTTTAGTTCAAAGCTGTTTGCTTTATTGTGACTGGTAGATAACTAGAATGATGAGCAGGTTAGCATATTTTAAGCATGCCTCAGTATTTGTATATCTAAAACAAGTGATTACAGAGAGGAGAATGGCAGTAGGTAAACTAAGCCTTGAGTTATAAGAAATTAAATTAATTTCTTTCATAAATTTATTTATTTTTCAGCAAAGAAAATTTGTACAAAATTAGGACTAATTAGGAATCTCTTTTTCCATTTGGTTTAAACCATATATATAACTATCATTTTTAAACAATGAATTAAACAATATATTGCATTATAATGCTTAAAATGCTGTGATATAATAAAAAATAATTATTTTAAAAATAAGTAATAAACAATCAATGATAAAAGTTTAAGGGATACATAATTTGAAATATATGTTGGTACTTAATACTGGAGGAAAATCTTGAAGGTTGATTGAAAAGATAACTGTAATCAACCTTATCAAAATATTTTGTTATTAGGCAGGGAGTAGGAGTAATAATACATTAATCCTTTTTACATATGTGTGGAAAGAGAATATCCTTCTTGTTTTATTCCTTTTCTGACATCAGCTAAATATATTAGATCTTGCAAATATGATTACACTGGAATGCTAAGTTACAAAAAACTCAAGAATCATATAGTGCATTCTAATATTACAATTGTGGAAGTAAATGGTATCCTCCTTCATCTACCAACCCGGAGGTCCTGGGTTTGAATCCTGGCTAGGTGGATTTTCATTCTCCACCTAGGGCCTGGATGTTTGTGTTTCGTCCTTGATATTTCCATTGTGTGACCACTATTGGCTTAGTACTGTGTGTGGGCGACTTTATAAAAAAGAAAGAATTTTTTATTTATATTCTTGAAATACTGTTTTAATATTTAGATGTCATTTTCAAAATGTCAGTAGGTGTCCCAAGATACTTAATATTTTCTTAATTTCTAATTGAAACATCAAGAAAAATGCTGTTTCTCATTATGGTGCTATGTGATGCCAATTAGGGATAATTATGTATATATCAATTTCATTTCTCTTGCTGGAAACAATTATGTAAAAGAATGGTTCACATTATTATTTTATTTTGTGTTTGGCTTCGAAAAGTACTCTTAAGTGTATTTTCAATTTTCATTTTGTAAATTAATACAGTGAGTCTAACATTTACTGAATTGTTTGGTGGATATTGTCATTGGATATACATATCAGGTTCCCACATAAATATCTCATTTGAAATAATTCACATAATTACTGTAGATATTATAATCATTCAAATGCATAGATAGAGCTGTAATGAATGAATGGGATATACAGTCCAATTGCATCAGTAAATGTCATGTGTCTGGCTGATAGAAAATACTTCTCTGATGTGACGTGAATGAATGTCACAATTAGTTCCAGTAGAACTACATTTTAAATGTTTTTCTTTTGCATGAGGTGCATGAATTCATTGTATCTGACTTAAGCATCATCATTCCATATATCATTTCATGCATTTACAAGACAAGATTTGGCGGATGTCATGAGAGTTGTAAATTACACATGATTCATAAGCAGTCTTTGGAGAACCAGGGATATATTCAGCTATAATTAATTGTGTTCTCTCTTATTGAATACAACAATTGTTTGACAGAATTTGTTTATTAAATAATATTTTAGCAGTGAGAGTACACTCTGTGACATAACAGAGAAATTTATTTTAATTTATTCATCAATGAGTTCAGAAGAAATAATTTTTTACTTAACAGAGACTTTATTATTACAAACAACATGTCCTGTAAGATGTTTTCAATGTCTAGCAAAATTTTTATTATAGAAGGTCCAAAGTTAACAGGTAGAATTAAAATATCTGAATCTTTTTCTGACACGCTTTGAGAAATACCTTTGAAAAATAAAAATTAATGTTTGTCTGTTCACCAGAATTTCCCAAATGAGATGCTTCTTCTTTTTTATCTTTTAATAAGAAGAAATCATTTAGATACAATAAAAAGAATGTTAAATATATGTTCTGTAGACTCCTGCAAAACAGTCTCAGTATTCTGATATTTTGTTGACATAAAACAGTCCCAGTATTTTGATTCTCTGTTGACATAAAATAGGTTGAATGATGTTAAGGAGAAAAATATTGATAAAAATAAAGTGAGAGAATACTCTCCTTAGTGGCCTATAAACTTACATGAAGTCATTTTTCATATGGGTTTCTCAGTAAATTCTATAATTAGATGTTTTTCTACAAAAGAACAGGCTTATAGCATTTTGAATCATCCTGCTAAGCTTATACTCAGTTTTTGAAGGAACCCTGCATACAACTTTGCAATGAAGAGCTCTCCTTCTCCTCTGATTCGCTTTGAAACATCTCTCATCAACCATCTCATTCACTTCTGCTCACTCCTCTTGTGAACATGTTGTTGTCACTGTGTTTTTGTTGTATGTTTGAACTGTGTTGCATGCGCTATTTGCTCAATGTCACCTTTTGTCCTCTAACTGCACACAAATGCTTAAAGAAAACTATATATATATGTGTGTGTATATATGCATGCGCTGTGCAGTCGGATGTACGCGAGAGGCCTAGGTCAGCACACGAGCAACTCTTTGGCGCCACCTCTCCGGATGATTTGTGCCCGCAGCCACAGCACCAAATCCCCCACCACCATCACCACCACCAGCTCAACTACCCAGCTTACCCCTCGTACTCTCCCTCCTCCCCCCCCTCCCCCCACTCTCCCCCCCCGCCCCCCCCCTCCCCCCCCCCCCCCCGCCCCCCGGCGGGGGGAAGGGGGCCCCCCCCCCCCCCCCCCCCCCCCCCACCAC
>WURS02072270.1:0-22500 GCA_011762765.2 Rhinocypha anisoptera | reverse complement strand
AAACTTTTTCAAGGGTAATTAAAATTGCAAACAATTTTTAAAAGCATAATTACTACCTTTAGATAGCAGTAAATTTTTTTATCCTAACACTTTTGTTAAAAGTTAATTTTCTCAATAGGTAAAGAAAATTTTGACGTTTGATATTATAAATAGACGTTATTTAAATATAAAATAATTATTTTTTCCTTATAAGTAGAGTTGGGAATAAAACATAAATGAGAAATTCACAAATAACGTGACTAATGTATTTTACTCATAGACTTGACTGCTGGCTTTGGTTTGCCCTTTGCATAGTCACGTCTTTTGTACTGGAAATAGTTAAATTGTCATGTAATTTGTGAATTTCTTATTTATGTTTTATTCGCATCATTGCTTACAAGTAACAAAATGGCAAACTGTTGAATATGCTCTAATCCGTCCTAATATATAATAGTAATATATCGTTCTGAGAAACCTGCCATATAAATATTTAATCAATCACCAAGAAATATTTTCCCTTCATATTTCAAAATGATAAACAATATTATCCATATGAGCATCTTTATTATTATTATATGAATTTACTTTGATTGCGAATGAATGAAGCAATATATATGTTTATATATATTTGAGCTACTAAAAATGTGCCATGTTTTGTAGAGTGTAAACGGGAGGGTTTATATATTTGAATATGCGAGTATGAATGCAGCGAATTGAACCATATAGCAACAACAACAACAAATTGGTGACGTTTGCGCGCACTTGTTGAAACATGGCCAGTTGGCAATGTGTTTGCACCGTACCAAACGCAAACACACACACAAATAGAGAGTGAGACTTGGCAGAGACAGCCAAAAAGCAAACACATATTTATATATATATATATATTGATGCGCATTGATGTATGTATAGAGACACTTACCAAAAATGATGGTTTTTTGCTCTGTGGGTAGATTTGCCCTTTGTTTGATATTTGATTTGATTGGATGATGATGATGATGCTTTTTAGATGGTATATTTATATATTGATGTGAGACTGTGTTTGTATGTATGTATGTGTATTTGAGTTACGATTATGATTCCCAACAAGATGGCCTGTATGTTCTTCTTTTTTCCTCTGTATGACTCGCTTCTCCAGACGGTTTGATTGAAAAAAGATCGTAGTGGATTGTTCGGGACGCCATCAGTTAAAGTTGAAATTATAGTTGGATTTAGATTAGATAATGCTCAATAGATCACCACGAGGGTGATTATAGGTGAGTAGCCATGATGGAATGCAACTCATCACCATCACTCGTGTTTTTCGACTAGGTAGAGTTTGTTTGGAATCATTGATCACATTAAAATGACCCTCCACGCGCCCTCAAAAAAAATAAAAGGGGTCAAGTTAGACGACGACAAAACTGCCGGCTACTTCCACTATTGCCGACTGGCGATGTAGAGCAAGCATGTCTCCAAATCTTGAGATTGCTCTCCCTCTCACGGGGCGCCACTTATCACCAAGAGAAGTTTATCACTTATCAGCAGTAAGGAGAGAGAAAGAGAGATACCACCAAAAGGACGACAAGTGGCCTGCTAGCCAACTAGGCGATGTTGCACGGTGCTAATTGATGCCAACTGTAATAAGAAGTAAAAGAAGAAGAAGGAAGGACATTGATGCGTGTGTGGTGAGACATATCGAGATATTTATATGTAGAGTAGAATGTAGAGAGAGAGAGAGACAACCCAGAAATACGAATGTCTCACGGTATGTATATTGTGATGATGAACATGATCGGTGTCATCGATGGAACCGCAAATGGTGTGATATGTAAGAAAAAGCCACCCACCGCTTCAGGTGGTCTTGGATCGTGATCGGAGAGAGAGAGAGAGTAAGAGAGAGAGAGAGAGAGAGTAAGAGAGAGAGAGAGAGAGGGAGAGAGAGAGTAGAGAGAGAGAGAGAGTAGAGAGAGAGAGAGAGTAGAGAGAGAGAGTAGAGAGTGGAGACGAGTAGTGCGCTTGATGAGGCGCGAAAGTGAGAGTGGCGCTTGGTTGAGGATGGTGCGATCGGAGAGTCTCTCTATGGCGTATTTTCACTCAGCCTTGCTCTCTAGCTGCTTCGCGTCTGTCTATCTGTCTCGACGCGATCGAGTGCCGGTACTGACGCCAAGTGAGCGCCCAGTGTGCGCGCTCCACACTCTGGTTGTGTCTAAGCTTCTACCAACGAACCAGCAAAAAAACGTCGCACACGCACACACACTCATACTACACATACATTAGTCATGACGATAGCGCATTCGCGAGTTCTACGATGGGCGGACGGAGTAGATGGAAAATCCGCCGTGTTGAGTCTGCTTCTTCCACCGGTGGTATCGGAGTGAGGGTGCGCCCAACCACTGCTGCTGGTGGTGGGTGAAACTTGCTGATATACTCTCTCTCCCTCTCTTTCTCTCCCTTTCTTTCTCTCTCCCTCTCTTTTTCTTTCTCCCGTTTTCTCTCTCACTGTTTCTCTCTCTCTTTTTCTCCATTTTTATTTCTCTCCTATTCTTTCTTTCTCTCTCTTTCTCTCTCTCTCTCACTATCACTCTCCTTTTCTCTCTTTTATTTCTCTCTCTCTCTCTCTATTTCTCTCATTCTCTCATTCCCTCTCTCTCTCTCTCTCTCACTGGGCCAATATGTGTACCGGCAACAATCTGCTTCACGGCAACACTCATGCTTTTTTCCTTTTATTTCCCAATGGTAGGCGTTTGTTTACAGTGTTACTACCATGCACACTCTACCACTGCCTGGCTTGGTTTGCGCGAGCATGGTCAGTGGATCGCAAGGTTCCCTTTCCCCCCTCTCTCTCTCACTACCACCGAGTGTGCTATTGAGAAACAGAGGTCAAGGCGGTAGGCATTATCCCTTCCGGGCTGGGTCAAGCCTTACGTAATACAGTAGGCACTCACATTTACGCGTTGTTTCAAAGGTAAAATTAAAAATATTTATCGAATTTAATTAGTGCCTTTTACTTTACTTTTGTATCAACGTGAGAGTGTGAAGGTCTACTGTATTACGTAAGGTTTGACCCAGGAATACTAAATATATATACAGTGCTGCATTATATTTTATTTTTTGATAGAATTAAACATTGAAAAGTGAAGCAATAAAAAAGTAGATTGGGTTTGATTTATATGCATTCTTAAACCTACACTGCGTTCTCAAAAGCTTGATGAAAAGGTGAAGCGAGTAAAACTTGAAGCTTAACTACATATTTTTTTACAAAAATACCAGCTCAAAAAACTGGCAAGATCAAATTTGAGTTTTGGTAATTCGAAGAGTTATGCAGTAAATTCAAACCAAATTGGGTGTAAATGGGTAACGTTTTAATTTGAATTGAATTGAATGAAAATTATAACAATTATAAAAAATAAAGTGAAATGAAATTCAAATCATAACACAAAAAACAAGAATTGAATTAAGTCTAGAATTCGAATCACAACAGTGAGATTAAATTTGAATTAGTAATAAATTCAAATTTCAACAGTGAAAGCCGAATTCAAATTGGTTAAAGTGCAGTAAAAGTAATGTAACTGTTACTGTGAAAAATTGTGGCAGAAAATAAAAAATTGTTTAAGAATAAGGTATTGAAAACCACAGTAATACTTGCTGTTAATATAACAGAATATATATATAAATATATTTAGATGGGAAAGAGTGATGAATTGCATTGACTTTTGAAGTTCTACCTTGACGTTCGTGGTTCGAGAGTTACCTGTCCAGGAATGGCGTAGTGATGAATGAGACTACTGTTGCGGTGACAACCAAACGAAACGTGAGGCACACGCCAAATGAGAACACACTACTATTCAAGGTAACCTCTCACAACCAGGCGCGTGTGATGCAAGAATTCAATGTCTGGTGTAACAAGGTGAAAATGATTGATAGATAGAAGAGAATATCACCACTCAAACACGTGATGATATCAATGTATTAGTGTCGCAAAATGTGATTGAGAAGATAAAAAAGTAACAATAATAGTACATTAAGTTCATGGCATCTAATAGATCACTAGGGTACACTCTATACTCAAATCCGCTAATATAAAAAAGTGTAAAACGTGGGACAGTTAAATATATTAGTAAAATTTAAATTATTTTACACTTTACTGCTATAGAAATAAAAAAAGTTACACCAAAAAGACAGTAAGTCACTGCTGTCTCAAGTTGATTACTTGTGAGTTTAGAGCAGAGTTGTGAATAAAACTTAAATGATCAATTCACAAAAAACGTGACAAATGTATTTTATTCATAAACTTAAAAAGCTGGCTTCAGTTTGCTCTTTAATATTTGTACTAGAAATAGTTAAATTGTCACTAAGTTTGTAATTTTTTCCTTATGTTTTATTTGCAACTTTAGTTTAGAGTCTAATAATTCTAGTATGGAGTAAAATCAATAAAATATTATACACGGAAAGAGGGTAAAGGAAAGAGAGAGAGAGAGAGAAAATGAAAGAGATATGAATAGATTAAGTGCATATGACAAAAAAATGGCATAATGAGGAAAATTCAAAATGCAGACGTAGAATGTGTGCGTCAATTCCATCTGCACAATGAGTTTTTGGATAGCCCTACAGAGATGACGTAAGTCTTGTGTTTATTTTTAGTGCAAATAAGCCATATGTACACAAAAATACGATCCATTTTTAGAGAGACTCCATTTCTATTGAAAATTTGCTTTCTATTTTTTTCTATGGTTGCACATTACATAGTAAGTGAGAGAGAGAGAGAGAGAGAGAGCAAACGCAAACCTCCCTCCAAAAAACGTTCAATATTCAAGTCACCAGAAGTGTGAGACTCTCTCAATTAGCTTATCACTCACTCATTTGCAGACGCATATCTCACAAAAGTTATTAGTGCGTAATCAGAACTACTACATTGAATTATCATCCTCATAATAATTATCATCATCATCATCTTCCTAATTATTTCCCATCATCATCATCATCATTGCCATATCACACTCAATCACACTCAATTTTTTCCTTCCCATTGACAATCAGGTCAGTTTGGGATTGATTTTGGGGAGAAAAGAAGAACTTTTTGTCTCATCGTAACACATCGAATCATCTAAGCGTTTGAAGTGATAAGTGATATATGGTAAACTAGATTGAGTCAAATTTTACTTACATAAAGGCAAATATAAATATATAATATAAAAAATAATAAAATAAATAAGTGTATAATTTTACCACTATAGCAGTAACAAAACTGTAAATTATTAAATATTATTAAATAAATAAAATAAACTTATGTATTAAAGCGTTCCCAAGTGGCACTTTTATATAATAATGTAATTGCAATGATGCAAGCTAAATTGCACAATTCTAAAATGAATTGTCACGGGGAATAATTCAAATTCAAAGATGTTTTCCTACAACTTGTAGCATAATGGAACAAGTGTGAAATGAATAAAAAAGGATAGATATAAGATATACGCATGCGAATAAATTTGAAAAATACGCATGCGTACTAGAAATATTAATAATAGTACTCTTAAACATGTATGTCAAAAAGATAGTGACTAAGATTAATATGTATATAAAAAATAAAAAAACAAAATAGTTTGCAGATCAAATTACTCAGATTCAAACTTGATTGATCAAGGAAGAAGACTCTGTGTATGACAAATCAATAAAGTTTTTTTCTGTCTTACAGGAAACCAACTCAAATTTCTTGTTTTAGATTATAAACATAGTCAAAAACCGAAAAAATAAGCACAAAGTGTTGTATATAAATAAATGAATAATATTTTACAATTGCAATATTAATATATCTAACATAACCAAATAATTGCATTATTATATAGCATTATTGTATTATTAAATCAATTTAAATAGATTTAATAAAAATTAAAAAACATTAAATATTAAATAGCAATTAAATTAATAAATTAATGGTAAAATTATTTAAACAATTGAAAATGCGTAACAAAAACCGGTAGATTTTTATATTGAGTGAATTTTGAATCTCTCTATAGTTTTTGTGCCGATCAAATCCAGTAGTAGTTGTACTTGAGATGTCAAGTGACAACCCGGATCAAATAAGAGTGGAAGAAAGAGGCAGAGGGGAAGTGAGTGGAAAGAAATCGAAAGAGACTGGGAGGGTGACAGAGAGAGAGAGAAAGTGAAAGAGAGAGATAGCTCTTCACGGGAGTGCTCCAGAGTGCACGTCATCGTAGTCATAAATCTAATTGGAAACGATAATGTGAGAGAGAGGGAAGGAGAGAATTAGTACATCTATCGACTATCACTTCAAAGTGTGCTTGCACTTGATTCGAGGTTATTCAATAAACTGAATTTGACTTTAAATCTTTATATTGCTTGATTTCAAGACAGTTTTTAATTTGCTTAACCTTGTCTATGAACAGATAATATATTTTTGTTAATTGTTTCCGTTCACATATATAACGTGAAACCAAATTATATTTATTATTATTTTAAATTTGATTCAATTAAAAGCCGGTTGTCATTAATTATCACTAATTGTTAGAGATAAATTCTAATTAATTATGTATTATTTTTTGTATCAAAAAATATTTTTAGTTATATAAATGGAAATGTATACGTTATTCTATGTTTAGAAAAATTTTTATTTACTGCAACACTATTAGCACATGCGCAGTTTATTCAAATTCCTACCCAATTCGAATCTAACTTTCTGCGTTATACAAAGAATTTTTACTTAATTCGAATTTAACTTTTTTTAAATTAAAGATTTGCACCAGATATAAATCTAATTTTTGGCGCTATTTTGTAAAAAAACTATAATAATTTTAAAACAAAAGACCTTGAAAGACTCATGTTAGTCATATTGGTTAGAAAATTTATTAATAGAAAGAAAAATTTCCTTAGCACAAAAAAAAGAGATGAAACCTGACGATAACTTTTTCCCGTGTCAATTATTATGTGAGAGAAAGTGAGAAAAGGAAAAAAGAAAAAGAGATAGAGAGAGAAAGAGAGAGAGCGAGAGAAAATGTGAAAAAATTGGCAAAGTGGTTAGAGTGATTATCACCATCACTTTTCCTTCTATTCATCATCATCATCATCATCATCATAAACTTATAAAAATGTACAGTATGACCGTACCACAATAAGAAATAAAGAGTGAGAGAGAGAGAGTGAGAGAGAGAGAGGGGAGAGAAAAAGAGTGTGAGAGATAGAGAGTCTGAAAAAGTGGGAGAGAGCAAAAGATTGAGAGAGAGAGGGTGAGAAAGAAAGGTAGAGAGCAAAAGATTGAGAAAGAGAGTGAGAGGGAGAAAGAGAAAGAGGGGGAGAGAGAGCAAATGATTGAGAGAGAAAGAAAGAGAGTTAGAGAGAGAAAGAGAGAGAGAAAAAGAGAGAGAGAGGCATAGAGAGAGCAATCTCTCCTGGTTACCACTTTTAACAGTAGTGTGAGGAAGCTTACTCTTTTTTTCTTTTTTTCCTTATGATCTCACACTTCTACATTTAGACTTCTTAACTTCCTACTCGCCACTATCTATCTTCACTCTCCCTCTCTCTCTCTCTCTCCCTCTCTCTCTCTCACTCTCTCTCCTCTCTCTCTCTCTCTCTCTCTCTTTCATTCTACCTCCATTTGCTTTTTTTGCAATATCTTTTTTGTTCAACATTGATGCTTAGGTTGCAACTTGTAATATTTAAAGAAAAAATGGATGAAACACACACAGAGAGAGTGAGAGAGAGAGATAAAGAGAATAAAAAAAGAAAGAACCAAACTTTGAGGGGACAGAATAATATTTCATTTCACAAATCATATTCAACGTTATATAACAGTGTTGCAACTCTTTTTAAAAAATGGCATCAAATTGCAAGTTATGCTAATCGCACAATTTATGAGAGTGTTGTTAAAGACAAATCTCATAAAACCGTAGAAAAAGAAAAATGCGAAAATACACTCAAAACTGCAATCACATTTGGCATAATGCAAAATTGCATTTTCTAACTTTAAAAAAATAATTTTTTAGTATGATTTTGAAACATTTTTTTCACATCAATAAATCATATTTTTATGTTTCGATATTTTCTCAGATAATCCATATTTTTTCAACACTTTTGGCGCATGCGTAGGTTGATTCGAATTCTTATCTGATTCGATTCAAATTTCTAATTTTTTTTAATTTGAATTTAATTTAATTAATATAATTATTAATTTGTGCATAAATTCAAATTTTTATATACATTTATCTGATTTAAAATTTTTGTTGGTGCTGTTTAATTTGAATTTTTTATCCGATTTTACTCGAGTGTGTGTTAAATAATCTGATTCACTAGGTTAGGTTTAGGTTGAGTCTTTGCTATGGGTTTTTACTAGTGTAAAACTTCGTTACTATATTTTTAATTAATTAATTTTTGTTTAATTATTTATAATTTTAAATATTTATTTTATTAATTTTTCTGCAAATTTTAAAAAATATTATATTTACAAACTTATTTGAATTTTTAAAAATATATTTTTTAGTATAATTTTATTTTCCAGTTTTGTCATATATATTCTCTCATATTTTTGATATCATTTTTTTAACTGTTACTCATTTTTATACATTTTGCGTAAATTGATTTGAATTCTTAACTAATTCAATTCAAATTTTTAGCAGATTTAAATTTCAATATAATTTAATTCATATATTTTAATAAGTGCATAATTAAAATTTTTTTATTAACTGCTTGAATCAAATTTTTATACATTTATCCGATTTAAACTTTCATTTGGTGCTGCTGTTGAATTTGCATTTTTTATCCGATTTTACTCGAGGGTGTAAGAGATAATCTGATTCACTAGGTTAGGTTTAAAAGACGAGTGAATTTTGGTTGTGGTTTTTTACTAGTGTAAAACACAGTTTTGTTTTTTAACCAATTTTATATTTTATTTCATTTTTTAATATTTTTGCAATTTAAAACTTTTTTACGTATTTTTAAAAATAAATTATATTTGTTTTAGAATTATTTTATCTTCTATTCTTTTTTTATACAACTATTTTCTTTGCCCAAACATTAAAATTCAAGCACAATAGACCAGTAGCTATAAGTTAGGATTAAAACCCATGCTAAAACGTCGTTAATTTAAATCAACAAAAAAAACTAGCAATTGATTGTAATAAAATTTGTCCAATGCGTACAAAGTGTACATAAAATCGAGATATAATCAAAGGTTTTTTATTAGTAGACTAAAATGTCATAAAACAAAGTTTGGTCACAATTGGTTTTTCTCCATCACTTTTTGCTCACTCTCTCTCTCTCACTCTTTCTCTTTTCAATAAACCTCAACCTAAAACATTAAAATTTTGCTGCATCTTGAAAACAATGATTTTATTAACTCAAAAAATAAAAACAGTAAAATGAAATTAAACATTTAAGTTTTTGTTTTGCAAATTTAATAATAATAATAATAATAATGAAAAATTAATTTGTATATTTATATAATAATTGGAGATATATACATATAATTGTATATATGGGAAATAATTAAAGGGTTTATTAGCATGATTAGTACACTTTTGTGAAGGGATAAGAGTTAACAAGAAACAGAGAGTGAGCGAGTGAGTAAGAGAGTAATTGAGTGAGTGAGTGAGAGATAATTATTATTTGAAAGACGATCCCAAGAAGTACATTTTAACTCTTTAGGTGCTTGTCAAGTGCAATCTAGACTTGCACAATTTTAAGATTCCTATTGGAATAAATTGGAATAAGAGAGAGAGAGAGTAAGTGAGAGAGAGAAAAAGAGAGAGATAGAGAGAGAAAGAAAAAAAGAAAGAGATGGAAAGAGGGGGAGAAAAGAGGGGGATAGAGGGAGCTCAATCGTATGATCTTCAATTATCATATGATTAAACTCCCGGGTGTCGCCAAGAAAGAAGTCCTCTGCCACCGGTTGAAAATGACCACCAGACCGGTCTAGTGTTGGATCTAATTATATACACCTCTCTCTCTTTCTCCCTCTCTCGTTTAATCTCTCTCTCTCACTCTCTCTCTCTTTCTCTGCCAACACGATCAGTGTGATTTGGTGGCGCAAAAGTATCTTGTTGCTACCCCCCTCAGGCAAAATTTCTCATTACACCAATGCTAATATTTCATTCTCTCACTCTCATGTCTTGTCTCTTAATCTCTTCCTCTCTCTCTCCTTCTCTCTCTATTTCTCTTTCATGATCTCACTTGAACTCCAATTATAAATCACCCTACCTTTAGTTTCAAATTTTCAATAATAATCTATCCGGTTGAAGATAGACAGTTTTTACACAGTTTAGCAAATTAATTTTAAATTTTCAAATTAAATCCAATCGTACATAAATTCCAACATATATTAAATTTAAATGATTTGATTTTTTTATTAATAACATTTATAATTAAAAACACTTGCAATTTAACAATCTTAATCAAGAGATGGGAGAAAAAAATTTCCGCATTAAATGAGTAAAAATGCAAACAAAAATTGAATTCCTCTCAGAAATGCTGATTTCATCAGGGATCCGCATCACCGATCGTACAAGTTTGAGGATAAAGTCTAACAAAAAAACTTGTTGAGTAAGTTTTTCTTGTTTTTTTGTCCTCTCTCTTTCTTTCTCCAAATTTGAAAGATGTCAAAGAGGATTTTGTAAGAAGATTTAGTCGTGCGGGAAAGACATTTGTCAAGGGGCTCTCAATCTTCTTGTCCCTATTTGACTCACTTTCTTCTCTTTCTCTCTATCTCTTTCTCTATCTCTTTCTCTCTCTCTTTCTTTCTCTTTCTTTTTCTTTCTTTTTCTTTCTTTTTCTTTCTTTCTCTTTCTTTCTCTTTCTTTTTCTTTCTTTTTCTTTCTTTCTCTTTCTTTCTCTTTCTTTCTCTTTCTCACTTTCTCTTTCTCTCTCTCACTTTTTTCTCTCATTTTTAAAAAATCTTATTTCCATTATAATTAAATTGTCAAATATATAAGGAGAAAATAAGAGAGAAAACGAAAGTGTTTCTTACTCTCTCTCTTTCTTTCTCTCTCTCTCTCTCTCTCTCTCTCTCTCTCTCTCTTCATGAGTGCAAATAAAAGCAACAAAAAATTTTACTATGTAAAGTACTGATTTTATGTAAAATAAGATCCTCCGTTTTCGATAAGACAAATATCATATTATATATATAAAATATAAAATTTGTCATACAAATATCAAAAAAATTGAAATTGACCTAGACTATCGTTTACATGTATATATATTTATTTTACGATCCCATTACTTTCTTTTTTCCTTTTCTCTCTCTCTCTCTCTCTCTTCCTTTAAGAAACAAAACCTCAAAAGTAATTCAAAAATGTAAAATAAGAAATGTACATGTACATTTCATACATATATTGTAATAAATACTAACGGGAAATAATAGCATTTTCTTATGTGTACATTTGAATATGACATTCAAATTATATTTGTTTTACAAGAGGAAAAAACGTTAAAGCGATGGCTTTTTTTGTAAAAAACGTTAGAATTTAACTTGAGTTACCAGAATTTGAATAATAATTAAATAATTTTACTAAATTAACCAAAAATTTAAATCATAACAACAAAAGTTAAATTCTAATTGGTAAAGAAGAATTCTAATCAAATAAGAGTTCGAATTCTACTGCGCATGTGGAAAAGTGTTTTATGTAATTTTGCAGTTTCCCTCTTGCTTTCCATCTATCTTTCTTTATATATTAATGAATAATATGGTCTTGGTATTCTATGTTCTAAGTTCTGTCATTTTTGGGTATTCTGCTACTCACGTTTTTGCACTGTGAGAGTTACGCTACTTCTACTGTTTTTAACCGATTCGAATTCAGCTTTTACTGTTGTGATTCTAATTTTTTACCAATTCCAATCTAATTTTCTGTGTCATGATTCAAATTTTATTCCTATTCGGTTCGAATTTTGTTCACAAAAATTTGAATTCACCGTCATTTTTATTTGGAATTCAAACTTTTTCAATTCTTGTTCAATTTTATTCAAATTTTTTGCATAACAATTCGAAATAACTCGAATTTGATCTTGGAAACCTTGCCGCTGTTTTTTTACAAGAGGCAGATGGCACTTTAGCACTCGCTTTCTTGTAAAATTTCATTTAAGTTTTTATTTTATTCAAATAACAAGCACAAAATATGACTTAATAGTAATAATAATAATAATAAAATCACGAGAGAAAAAACCCATAACACTGGAAAACTTGTCTCATAATGATGATGATTGTGAAGCTTCTTAACAAAGTCAAAAATTTTTTTATTACTGCTTCAACCATATATGACATTAACATTTAGAAGAAAAAACATTTTATATAGTCATGGGTGCACTTTTTTATTTTATATTATATTATACTTAATACTCTTTAAAATTCTTAAAAGAAGAAATAGAAAAAGCTTTGTAATTAACATAAGCTTTTTCGTGAATAATAATTTGTTTAAATTAACTTTTAGTCTTTTTTTCGGTACATTTCGGTGTACTATCTTTCCCTTGATGCGATGAGATGGGACGTTAAGTGCGTTGTTATGAGGGGAGAGAGAGAAAGAGAGAGAGAGAGAGAGAAAGGGAGAGAGAGTGTAGAAAAAAGGAAAAAACTTCTTAGCAAAATGTTTAAGACTTTAAAAGCTTGTCATAAAAAAAGTGAGTCTACTTAAGTCTACTTCTATTTCTGCAGGTCTATTGTTTACAATTTACGATCATTTTGTGGTCTACTTTGTGATCTATCCTCTTTTGGTTTGATAGACAAATAAAATAGACTTTTGGTCTATTTTATTATAAGTTATATATATTGTGAATATATTAATTTTTGTTTATATTAACTTTTTTAACATTTCAGTTTCTGAAGTCAAGGAAGAAAAGAGATTTCCACTTTTTAATGACAAACATTTTAAAATTCAATCATAAAGAGTCTATTTCTATTGTCACATGTTGTGTTAGTCTATTGTTTACGATTATTATCTTTTTGGTAGGTCTATTTTGTGTTTATTTAAACTTTTTAGCCTCTTTGCTCTCTCTCATTCAATTTAATTGAAGATATAGAATGAAATTGCCATAAAGAGTGTCTTAGGTATCACCTAAGTAAACTTTTGTAGACCAATTGGTTAATTTTACTTGTCTATCTTCTTATATTAAAAAACAAATAAAATTGACCTAGTGACTTTACAAATTCCCGGATATATATTGAAAATTAGTTTTAATTTTATTTGACAAAAGAAAAATGCCAAAATCAAAGTTTGTTGTTTAAAAGATAACCAAAAAGTTGAATCAAATTGGATAATAATTTAAACCCAAACTTTTAAATCTAATTTTCTGTGTGTTACACTTCGAATTCCTACCCGATTCGAATCTAACTTTCTGTGTGTTACACTTCGAATTCTTACCCGATTCGAACCTAACTTTCTGTGTGTTACACTTCGAATTCTTACCCAATTTGAATCAACCTGTTTGCTTTTAAATTTGAATAACTAAAGTTAAACTTTGGTAGCTTTGATACCGTTTTATTCAAGAAACAAGTATAAAAACTTTTTATTATATTATATTTTATTTTATTTTCTATTTTTATTTTTAAAATACTTTTTAATTATGCGCGAAAGAGAAATCGAATCATGTGATAAACGTTAAAAAGTGGATATCATTATGTGTAATGTTGGGTTTTTCCTTAATTCTCATCATAGTGATAAAAATTTCGCCATAAGATTTTTGATCTTGTGAGTTTCGGCTAAGATGTGTGATTGAACAAGTTCTTTCCTTCTTTTTATTTTTCTTATTTTACATACATTCACATTGTACATGCATATATTTACCTCTCATGTTTTCCTCTTTTTTCTATTACTCAATCTAGTATCTTCAATTTTATTACGTGCCATATATAACTATCTTTAAGTGACAGAAAATGTAAAAAAAGAAATATGTAAAATAAATTCACCAAGTGAATCGTGATTTATCGTCATCTAAGCAAAACTAAATATAATACAAATGTATAAAATTTTACTGCGATATACCAAAAAAGTGACATTTTAAAGATAAGGAAAAGAAACAAAAAATCCAATGTTATTTTGACACACGATCAGATTGGTAACTGAGATAAATGATAGAATGAGATGGGAAAAAGAAGCTAAGGAATATTAAGAAATAATAAAAACTGGAAAAAAGTAAAAAAATAAATTATTATAAACAAAAATTCAAAGTACAACGCAAAAAATTACATTTAAATTGGATAAGAATTCAAAGCATAACACGCGACGTTAGATTTAAATCGGGTAAGAATTTGAATTGCAACACCAAAAGTTAAGTTTAAATCGTGCAAGAATTCGATTCGAATTAGGCATGTGCAAAATGTTCAAGAAAATTTACAATAAAAAACATTCACCATACTAGCCATAAATATAACACACAAATAAAAATACTATCTAGTTATAACTTAACATTAAGCACGTTTCTGGTTATAATCTTACAATTTCAAAAAAGTAAGCATATAAGCGTTGATTTTCCAAAATATCTACTTATAAACATAAATTTTAAAATTGAAAGCCTGTGAGAAAGACTTGTCAAGTTATAACCAAAGACGTGCTTAATGTTGAGTTCAAACCAAACAGTATTTTTAAAAAGTGCAAAAGAAATATTAAAGTGCGAAACACACAAAAAACTCTTTAACCAAAATCGCATCTCTCAATCATTGAATAATTTAACATATATATTTTAATTTATTCTTTTTATATTTTTTATTATTATTAAAAAAAGAAATACTTAAACTATCTACACATTTTTATTACACACTCTCTATGGTTTTTGCCTTTGGCAATTTGCCTGTGTTGATGATGACCATCAGTGATGCACACTTACAGTTGCAATTACCGTCGAAGGTCATCAACTTTCTTTTTCTTTCTCTCTCTCTTTTTCCCTCTCTTTTCCTGTCTCCCTCTCTCCTTCTCTCTCCCTCTTTCTTTTTTTCTTTTTCTCTCCCTTCTTTCTCCCTTTCTTTCCCTTTTTTCTCTCCCTCTCTCTCTCCATCTTTCTCTTTTATTTTCTTTTACTCTCTCTCCCTCTCTCTCTTTCTTTCACTCTCTCTCTCTCTCCTTTTCTCCCTTTCTCCTTCTTCCACTTTTTCTTTTTCTCTCTCCCTTTCTTTCTCTCTCTCTCTCTCTCTCTCTCTCTCTCTCTCTCTCTCTCTCTCTATCGATGGCGTCAAATGCTAGAGTATGTAAGAAGAGACTGTACTAATATGCATATTGGTTTCAATATTGAATATTGATTTATACATTTGGGTACTTATTATCTTTTTTGTGGTATTATAATATCCCATAAGCATTATTATTATTATTATTTGCATTTTCTTTGTTTCTATGATTTCTTCCCTTTTCTCTATAATTTCTTGATCTCTTGCTGCCAATCAGATATATCAATTCCAATGCACTTAAGAATTATTACCCATTGAAATTTCGCAACGCAAAATATTTCAAAATTATTAGTATAATCTTTTAAAACAAAATTTAATGAAAAATAAATAAAATATATGACATTTAAATTTTGTTTTCAAAACAAGATGTAAACTTACCGATTTACACTATTTTAAAGTGAAATGTGTGAGTTGACATCCCAAACACACATGTCAAATGCACATTGCTTGTTTGTGTATGAGTGTGTGAGTGTGTGACTGAGTGAAAATTAATCTAATCTGATTGCACCTAAAATTATGAAATTTAAAAATTTTGTGCTTTAAAATTCCAATTTGAAACTGACTCATGCACTTGAACTTCACTTGAATTGGCATTTTGCAATTTTCTTTATACGTTTCCGTTTCAAAATAAATAAAATAAAAATCATTTTAATAAATGAAAATAAATTTTATATCAAAGCTATATTATCTATATATTAAGGAAAAACTGTATGATTTTGCTCATGAGCATTAAGATTGTGTTTTACTTTGAATTCTTATTATTTAGCTTTAACGCTTAATTTTTACAAGAGGACTGGCGCAAAGGCGCTGTCTGCCTCTTGTAAAAAACGGCGGCAAATCGAGTGAAAATTAAAAAAGTTCGAATTCAGAATCAAATTGAGTGAAAATTCGAAGAGTTATGCACGAAATTCGAATTATAACACAGAAAGTTTGATTCGAATTAGCGATGAATTCAAGTCACAACAGTGAAAGTTAAATTCGAATCGTTAATGAATTCGAATCACAACAGAGAAAGTTAGATTCGAATCGGTTAAGCACAGTAGAAGTAGCGTAACTGTTACAGTGCAAAATGTCGTGAAACGAAAAATTTGACGGAAAACGACGACGACGAACAAAGTCGATCATGCATTAATATAGAGTAGAATAAAAAAATAATTAAATACATAATTATTGTAAAAATTTTTATTTATTGATATTCACAATTATTAATACCATTGTTTATTGATATTTTGACTACTTTTAACAATACAATTTAAAAATCATACAAACAAACAAATATAAATTTTCAATTGAGGCATGTGATTGTTCTAATATTTCTTAATACAATTGCCACAAAAAATTTTAACAAAGAGTATATTTACTTAGGCTAATACAGAAATCAAGCACAATTTTGTCATTGTTTTTATATTGTTTCTTCTCATTCCAAATGGATTCCAACAAGTTTTCATCAGGAAACGTAATTTTTTCACGATAATTTGGGATTAGAGATAGATTTTGGCTCCATTCGAGATTATGTGAGTTGTTGATCATGAAGGGATATATATATTGGATTAACGCTAACGCTTATAAGAGAGGTTATTTAGTTCAATCCAAAATAACGAATTGAGTGGGTTTTGGGGTTAGTCCAAATCTCTCTTTCTCTTTCCTTTGCAGTATCAAACCCCTCAAGCTGCCAAGTACAGACTTATTGATATAACTCACCAAAATCTTTGAAAAACTCAAAAACAAAAGTAAAAACATCTATTTTCTGTTAATTTCATTTATCTTTTGTAATTATTTTTTTGTAAAAATTAAGAATAATGTTTTATTATGTTGTGATTTTTATTTTTCTATATATATTATATTCTTTTTTTATCTAAGATTTTTGAAGTTATAAACAAGTGGTTGACAAGTGTTTATCTTAATTCATGTTGTTGTTGTTGTTGTTTTCCAAAATAGTAAAGTAACTGATTAAACCTTACACATTCTTTCCCAACTTTGCCTAATATATAACCTCACAATAACCATAGTACCATGACCTTTTAATAAACAACTTTTCACAATAATAATAAACAACAAGATGTTTTTAACATATGCATAATCATCATAGACTAAAGTTCAAGTAAAAAACAACAGATACCAATTTATATAATAATTAAGAATAATATTAATTTTTATATTAAACTAATATAATTAATTAATAATAAAATTTTAGAAATTTTTAGCCAAATTTTAAAGCATAAAAAACTTTGACTATTACTGGAAAAGTATAGGATGTAAATTTCATAATCGGATTAAAGGCTCACATTGACAAGAGAGTGAGATTGAAAGGGAAAGAGAGTGAGAGAGAGAGAAAGTTGTTCAACCACATTTTATTTAAAAGATCAAAGTACCATTTGACATTAAAAATTTAATTTTAAAATATCTGAAACCAAATGTAAAAAATTTAGTAAAATAATGCAAATAAAAATGTTTTGGTCATGTTTAACTATTTGTTAATAGCTTCTCGAGCATGCGCAGTGAGATTAGAATTCTCATTCCAATTCGAATCCAAATTTTTGTGTAATGATTTAAATTCTTTTTTGATTTGAATTAAATTTTTGTTATGATTTAAATTTTTAATCAATTTTATATTGAATTTTTGCGTTACACTTTAATTTTCAACAATTTTTTAAAAATTGTAAGTAGTTTAATCTTAATAAATACTATATTTTAGTTAATTTATTGAGATAAGCACATTTTACCAACATATCACTAAAACAAAGACATTTACAGATCAATTATTAAATTGCACTGATCCACTGTCATTGGCATTAAAGCGAATAGTAATAAGTTGAGAAGCTCATCTTATGGAAAAAAAGACGAAGATGATACTTCGTGAGAACCAGTGAAGAGGCGATGATATTCGAAACACAGGATGCGTTTGGCCTTGCTCAATGTCACAAACCTTTGAACTGCGGGAGAGACTTTGCGTGAGAGATGGAGAGTGAAAATGCATAAGCAAAAATAAAAGACAAAAGATAATCATTTGACATTAAGATAAAGTTTCTCATTTTTCTCTCTTTTTCTCTTTCCTCCTCATAGATATCAATTTGCTTTCCATAGTCATTGACATGCATTAATCACACATTTTTTCGGATGAATTCGTGACACGTGAGATCTAACCACAAAAGAGATATGGAGTACTTAAGCCAAAAAAAGAAAGAGAAAGATAGATCCAAGTTCAAAGTGCAAAATTGAATGTCACTATCAATGACTAGTATCCTGTAATAATATTTTTTGGGTATTTAAAATTTTGATATAGACTTCTAGCGACATCATGTGGAGTAGAATTGTACTAACTTTAAATTCTTAAAATTGATTATTTAAAATATATGTTTTACCTACACAAAACACAAAACAAACTTGCAATAAATGCTAATTTTGCCTTACTACAAGTAAAAATATACAAATTTTACATTTGTCATTTATGTAGTTGATAAATAAAAATCTGTTGGTTATATTAACACATATACGTTGTTTTAATTTTATTGGATGTTTAAAATGAATTTAATTAACTTTTAAAAATTATTATTTACTTGTATAATGGTTTGTTTACGTTTTTGTTCTGATAAAATACAATTGTAAACATTACAATGTAAAGTCAAGTTATTTTATTAATGATTACGTAAGTATAGGATAATTTTAAAATTTTCGAAAAATGTGTTTTATCTTTGTTGAGTTAAAAGGACTTTATAACTAAAATAAACAATAAATTGTAAATTTTTCTTAGACCGAGAAATATGTCAAAACAGATTAACAAAATTAATTCACCTGTAATTTATTTGTTCAACGATATGAGAAAACGAGAGGGAAACTTGAACCCAAACTCGCACATTAATCACTTTTACTAATCATCATCCTCATCATCCTCATTACACTAAAAGCTTAATCAACGCTTCAGGCACTTGAAACTGTGTGAAATAAGATGGATAAATGAGAAAAAAGTGAGAAATAAAGAGAGAGAGAGAGATATTGAGAAATAGAGAGAGAGAGAGAGAAAGACTGGGAAATAGAGAGAGAGAGAGAGAGAGAGAGAGAGAGAGAGAAGAGATTGAGAAATAGAGAGATGTATAATTACCGAGATCACATCATCACTAATTATCTTTCGTATAAAAGGTAAATTGAACTGAGCAAACTGGGTTTTCCCCTATTTATAAATCTAGTCAATTAGTTAATACTATTTTTTTAATATCTAAAAACTTAAGTAAAATAAGGAAACCGGTTAGACAAGAATTCATTATATATTTGCAATTAGATATATTTCCACATGCACTTAAACTTTATTGCAATTTTCAATGTGTAAGGCAAGTGCAAAAGGAAAATTTTCACAATTTCTCGTTTATTATGGAACTTGGAAAATTTTTTTCTTGTTTAATTTTACCCTCAAACAACCGTTTTTTCAGAGTCTATTCTTGGTACTTTGTGTTTTAAATCTTATTTTATCTTCTTTTCTAATTCATTATCACCGATAGTTGATTGCAATTTGAGATTGATAAGATGAGATGAGAAAAAATTTCCATTATTCAAGCATAGTAACACAAAATTAATTACAATTTACAAGATTTAATCTGTTGTATTTACATTTTTAAAAGTTTTTTTGTAAAAAATCATCAAAGTTAGAGTTTTTTCAAAGAAACTTTCTCTTAATATTTGTTTATCTACGAATTTAATATAATTTTATTTTTCCTTATAATTTTTTATCACTTTATAAATTTTTTTATATATTAATGAATTATATGGTCGTGGTTTTCTATGTTCTATGTTTTATTTTCAATGTTCTGTCATTTTTTGATATTATGCTATCCACGTTTTTGTACTGTGAGAATTAAGCTACTTTCAATGTGCTTAACCGATTCGAATCCATTGTTGTGATTCAAATTCTTAACAGATTCGAATCTAATTTTAACTGTTGTTATTCGAATCATTAACCGATTCGCATCTAACTTTCGGTGTTATGATTTGAATTTTCGTTTCGAATATTGTGCTTAAATTTTCGAATTCTCTATCAATTTGATTGGGAATTTAAACTTTTTCGATTTTAGTTTGATTTAATTTGATTTTTTGCATAACCTTTCAAATTAACCTAAGTTACAAGAGGCAGACGGCGCTATAGCGCTAGTTTTTTGTAAAATCTTTCTTTTTAACACTAGTACAAAATAAAATTCAAGGTCAAATTTTATACTTTATTTCTCATCACCTACAAAATAAATCTCACATTAGACATATTATGCAAACGCATTCATTGTAATGAAAAGATTTAATCCTAATTAATCTTATCTAATTAAGAGGTTAGATAGAATGATAAAAATGCCTTTATCACTTAGATTGTGAAAAGGGGGAAACATAAAAATAAACAAACAAAGTAACAGCGTTAATTGAATCATTTACTTATTATATTTCTCACTCTCTCACTCTCTCTCGCTCTCTTTCACTCTTGTTTTAATCCATTCACGACTTTACATAATCCATGTTTATGATTATATTATATTTTATTATTATTATTATATATCTTTCTAACTTTATCTCCATCTTGGATGATGATTTTAACTTTTTTCCCTCTTTTGCGTTCTAATTTAAACTCTTTTCTTTTTTTCTCTCTCTCTTGCATACAAATTGTGCCATCAACATTGAGAAAAAGAATAGCAAGAAAAAAAAATTAGAATCCTCGTTTTCATGAAAAATTAATTTACGCCTCACCTTGGCGAGTTTTAATGTCATTTTCCACGGTTTTTTGATATATTTATTTATTTTGATAACTTTCTTTCTCTCTCTCTTTCACTTTTCCAATTAGAGGATTGATTGCGAATGCATTTTAAGATATATACGCACACATTTTTACTCTAACTCTTTCGCTTTTATAGCTCTCTCTCCCTTCCTCTCTCTCTCTCTTTCTCTCTCTTCCTTTTGCTCCTTATTTTTCTTTCTCTCTCTCTTTTTCTCTCCCACTCCTTCTCTCTCCCTCTCTCGCTTTGTTTTGTTTTTGCAAACCTCGATAATATATTCCAAAAAGGTGATGTAACCCCAAAATGAGAGTAAAACCGAGACATTAAAAACCTCTCACAAGATTACACACACAAATTTTTGTTTTTACGGCAGGAAAGAAGTAAAAGTGAGAGTCGCCTCCGAGAGAGAGAGAAAGAGAGAAAGTGATTAATGATTCTATTTTGTTTTAAGCTATTAAGCTATTCACGGTTAAATTGAAAAATTGCATAATTTATTTATAAATCAGACACAACTTAGCAACTTTGTCTTTTTTAGAAAATTTTTTTTAATTATTATTATTATTTTTAAATTTGACAGATGCAAATTAAGTTATCAAAATTGTGTTTGCAGATTACAGATTGCAGCAATCAAATAAAACAATAGAAGATGATTATGATTACAAATGATGTTTTTGGTGGATAAGAAATGTATGGAAATTAAGTAAAGTGCATTTCAGAAATCAAGTAAAAAATGTGCAAGCAAATACGCAAAATGTGCAAGGATTACACTGAGTAATATAATTATTATTAATAATCTTGTTTTTTTTCTTTTACTATTTGAAAGACACATCAGGTTGAAGTTGATTGATTAGTTTGTCAATGACTAAATCGAACTTGCGAACTAGTTAGAGGTGTTATTTATTTCCACTTGTGTCTGTGTGCATGTTACAAATGTTAATCAATGTAATAAACATATTTATTTTGATTCTATAATTAGCTTATACCTTGTTTTTCTAATATAAAACTATATTAATCCAATTAATCTTGTATTAATTAAAATTTGGTTGCATTACTTTTAAGACAATTTTATGAGTACAAGTAAAAGTAAATTTCTGGTAAAACTAATATTTTAATTTTTAAAATATTTGTTTAGTATTACCTAATATAAATATAGAAACTTTGCTTTAATAACCTTACGAGAAATATATTTGCAAATTCAGTATTTCCATCATTTAAATAAAATACTTGGATAAATTATAATTATTTTGGTTATCAAGCCTTATGAACCGTTTACGTTATGATGAGTAAAAAGTACTTTTATAAGTTTAAGAAATTTAATGTAATTTTCTGCTTTAAATAGTCATTAGATTTTGTGAATAAACTAAGATTGTATTATACTTTATTAATTAATATTCTAGTAGTTTAAAATTTTGTATTTACCCTAGACTCTAAACCAAAGAGTGATGCCAAAAAACAACGTTTTTTAGCCTAAATTTTGGTAGGAAGAATTCTCTAATATTCTTTGTATCATTCGAAAGTTTAGAATATGTAGAATCGGATATGAAAATTTGAAAGCTGCCAAATATTGCTAACTATCCCGAATTTGATTCTAAAGTTTTGATTTTTACCAAAACAATAGCGTAGAAAACACTCAAAACAATGGAG
>WURS02072259.1:0-10400 GCA_011762765.2 Rhinocypha anisoptera | reverse complement strand
GAGATCTGTAGAGCATTTTTTTATAGGTCAAATCAAATATAAGATATCTAAAAAATCACGTGTTTTTGCTATGATTATTTCAAAGTCCCAAAAATTGGGAAAATTGAAATTGGGAAAAATAATAATATTTATCGTGATAAATAGAAGAAAAAACTTTTAAAGTTACTATCCAGGTCCCTGAAATGTTTCTTCGTACCCTGAACTGCAAGCTCTTCACTTCACTGTCAAAACGCAACTGAGCGCGGTCAAAAAATCGTCTCCTCAGAAAGGGTGTCTCTGAATTGCCCTAGCGGTACTATTGTGCCGAGGTAGTGACTTCAAGGGTGAAAAAGGGTTCCCCACTATCCAAGGACATGACTGAGACCAAAATTATTCCCAAATGTAAAGTCGGTTTTTCGAATTTTTTCCGCCCAGATAGTGGATTGCTGCGCGTCTAATCGCTCGGTCCTCCCCTTGTCGTTTCGACACTGCTTGGTATAATGAGGCCCCCACGCACTCCTGACATTCGATGTCCCCGAAGCTAAAAAAAAATACGGTGCTTCGAGGGACCGAAATCGATGTTAGGGAGTCCGGGATGTGAACCCCCTCCCTCCTGATCATAAAGCACTGCCTCCGCCATGACGGCACGTGAGACAAATCTGTACGCCGCCCCCCCCCCGTCCCCCTATGGGCAGCGTTGTCACCTCGCTGACGGCTCTTCCCATCTAGCTCAGGATTTCGGCCAGGTCGGACGGGGAATTCGGGAGGGATGTTCGATATGACCAGCATCTCCCTGCTACTTGACATCCTCGCGGTGAGGAGGAACTGCTCTTTAAGAGTGATCCCCCCGTGCTCGAACGTGAAACGATTGAGCACCTCTTCGTCCTTAAAATAGACTCACAACCTCCCTTTGGACGTGCGGGTGGCATGCGCGATGTTTTTGTCTCCCCCGAACAGGTCCGCGAGCACGACGAGGTGGTCAAACAGGGGCGTCGTGGTGAGGGACCGCATGAATATCCCCGGCCTTCCGCTCGGGTTGCTGCCGTTCGACAGAACTCGCCTAATTGCGGGGCTCCGACGGAGAGGGCGGCGCACAGTGATTCAAGGTATCCAATACATGATATTTAGGGCTCTAGAAAAATTACTATATAGGGTTATATATTTATATTCATTGGATACACTGATCGCAGACGTATTCAAAACCATTACAGGTAAGTGAGTATCGCTACACCTGTTCCTATAATAGATGAGATAAGAAGGTGCTACGCTATTAGCAAGTGCACCATTAGAAGAGGAGCAAACGCAGCATCGCATTCATTACGTTATAAAAATATAACTATTCAACGGATTTAAGTTTTATTAAATGGAGTTCTAAGCTGAAGGCGAATACACTCAAAATATGCAATAATGTATTGCAAATATAATTTGCGAAAGTAATATTTTTGCATAAACATTTTATGAAATAAATAGAAAATTTATGTTAGAATTTCAGTTTCAAACATACAAAACTATAGATATTACGTGGCATTACGCGGAAAAACCTTTTTCCGCACATAGAGTACACTATTGGGTAAAACATTGTCAAAAAATTTTACCCCCCAACTCACACAAAATTTTTTAATTGTTAAAAATATATTGTTATTAAATACGAAAACTATCTACCAACATTAAAAAATTCACAAACCATAATTATAAACAATCTTAAATACAGAGAATTGTTTATACTTTTATTTCATGTTTTACATTATCACTAACTGTTTAAAGGTTTCACTAGCAAAAATATGTCCACAATAAATAATTATAAAGAAATCTTGGAAATGACCAAATTTCTCATATACGAAAAATTCATAAAATATTGATTTTCAAAAATCCAGTAACCATAATTATTGTTAATATTATGCCCCAGAGCAATGTTTATACGTTTCTTTAATGTCCAAACTATATGTTGAGAGGTTTTACTTGCCAAAATATGGCCACAATAAATAATGTAAATGAATTTTACATTATTAATTTTTAAAATGTATTTAAGTGAATAGAAATACAAATTTCAGTAAAATGTTGCACTGAGCTAATTTCCAATGAAGTGGCAGCGGTTTTACATACGGCCTTACATATATATCTATATACACATTCACATACATTCATACTTGCAGATATATTCTTAAAATTGTTATATATTATCTACAATTGTTTTATTATTCGCAGACATACATACAGTCATCACTTGAAGATGATGAATTTTTTAACCCGTTATAAACTCCAGAGTCATCGTTAGAAGACGAAGAGTAAGTATCGCTCAATTCGATGCTAATGGTTTCTGAACCTTCTTCGTCTTCATCGAAACTCGGAGTCATTAGCATTTCTCGTGTTTCCAGAGTAAGGGACCTATATTTTTTTATATGGCTTCCGCAGACATGATATCTTTGGATCCGAATTTATCAAGAGCTTATTAAATACATCTTCGAGCATCTTCTTTCTCGAACATTTTCGAGAAAACCTTTCCCTAAACGCTTTTATGTATTTGTTGGATGCCTCTTGAGCCTCTTCAGACATCTGTCCAATCGGAAGTAAGGATTTGGAAACGATGTCCTTACCATGCATTAGTACTTAGTGAACCGATGTTGGTAAATAGTACCAAGGATATAAAGAAACGTGCTTGTGAGCCGTTGCAATCGCATACATATGAAAATTTTCAGGGTCGACTTCATGTCCACATGATATTGTTTCCAATATAATTTGAAATCTATGAAGTAGATCAGAATCCAGACCAGTTATTGATGCCGTCAATGCAGGGTCCTCGAAAAAGCGACGGGCAGTATTACCGTCGTTGCTGTTTCCATGCCCCTGCCTCGGTTTATCAATAGTTAATCCCAATTCTGCTTGATACCGATCCTGAATGCGTTTTTTATTACTTTCTATAACATGGTATTCAGGATCTTTCGGCCCAACTTGCCATCTCTTTAGACGTAACTTATAAGCTACGTGTAAGCAACACTCATAAAATCTAATCCATGCGTGCAACGACGATATTCCGAACTGTAGATGTTCGGAATTTACTGTTTTAACAGACATTGCATCAATGTTGTTAAAATATTTCGTCGTTGCATCCCAAAGATGGCAACGCTGGCTGAATGTAGTATCAGAAATAGCATTAGCTACTTTTCCATCTATCATAGTAAGTGCGAGCTTATATGTTACCTCAACATCCTTGGTACCCACACGATCCGTCAAACTTATAAGATTTTCAATTTGCTGCTCAACAAAGTCTTTTTCTCTTCGTATGTACTCTCTGTTGTCTCTATAGCCACTTCACTCTCTCTTCTCAGGTCCAGTCAAGTGACCGCATTGAATTTTTCATGTCCCTTCATCGGAAACTTGCTTAAATTTACCGAGATATAAGTGAAGCTATTCGACAAATTGTTAATCTTTTACAATATTTCACTCGCCAATTATTCGTAATCTTTTCCCATTTTCGAAATGATCACCACTTTATCTATTAGTGGTGTGTCGTAGATTTGCCTTCAAATTGCGTGCCGAATTGTTATGACCCTCACTGAAAAAGAGTAGAGCATATAAGGCATGAAGTAAGCAGAGAGCTCTTTATGGAGAGACCGTGAACGTGGTCCTGTAGTTTTCCAGATTTACACGTGGAAAAATATTCTCTGTAAATGGTGACACTTCAGAAATGTTTACTTGTGAGGAGTGATATACAGTCATGGCGAAAATAATTCGCATAGTGATCTGTCGAAGGGATTTATAAAACATCTTCGTTTACTTATGCTGAAAGCCACCGCAGGGGTTTGTGGTAGTGGGTTAGCCACCAACATATATTCACTCCCAGCGGGCATTTGAAATCATTCACACAGAAGGAAACAACATGCATGCAATCATTATTCACATCATTCTGGAAAAATGTCAAACTACCTATCATTGAACTACAAGGAAAATAACTACAAAGTGTATACACCACATTTCCTAACAATCCCTAGTACCAAGTTTATAGTGATCTTTAGTCGTGCAAAGTAAAAATGACATTTTAAATCTATCCGTTCTACAATCTACCCGTCTCTTATTTTACATGCGTGATCTGATATCCCGTACTATGATGGGGTGTGCAATTTGTCTTTAAGCTCTTTATTGATGCAATCTCCCTTTACAAAATAATAACACATCATAATTTACACAATATAGTGAAACTATATTTTAGCCTACGATCAATGGGATGCTCCCAAACTAACTCCTCCAATAATATCGTTTCACTAATACGTCGATAGTAACAACATTTTGCAAATTTAGCTGCTCTACGTTGCACTCGATCCAGCTCCAATACTAATCCTGTCTCATGGGGATCCCACACACTCGAAGCGTACTCAACAAGCTTTAAATAACAGCTCTGCTTTACGTTCTCATTACATTTCCCAAGTATTCTTTTTATGAATCCTGATTTTTATTGGCAATTCCGCCAATTTCGCGAATATTCTTTCTCCACGAAAGGTCTTGAGTAACGTAACTGCCTAAAAAATTTAACCGAGCCGACGGTTGCTACGACGGATTCTTTTACTATATGATAGTTGCTTTCGGGTGAACTCCAAAAGTTCGTCGCCACACAATTTTTTTCAGATTTCGTTCCAATTTCCATGTCTCACACAAATTTTGAATCGCTTTTAGGTTGTTTGACAATGATTCCCTATATTTCCGGCCGAAAGCATCGCTGTATACTGCTGTGTCGTCAGCAGAGAGGCGAACATCGAATATCGCTGAAGCCGTTTAAGGATTAAAAGAAAAGTAGCACATGTGATATTTCGGGGACAAATAATCGTTTTTCAAGCTCTTCCCATGTTGATGGAGCAATATAATATTCTGAATAAGTGCTGACAATAGTAGGGGAATAGATGGATTTGTTCCGTGAAATCCGAAAAAGGATGGAAAGGCGGATAGAGGGGGGAGGTCAAGAGGCAATCGGTTCTTGAAGGCTGTGATGGAGGGAAGAATGCTGGGTAATCGAGGTAGAGTTAGGAAAAGAATAGGGATTTTGTATAGATTGACGTGTGGTAGGTAGAGGGAATGGGGATTAAGATGGGGGTGGGGAAACTCGTGATTTAAATTAAATTACCGGACTGTAAAATTTCGGGCGTTTATAAAAAAACGAGTTGGAGCACCTTCCGACTGGTTGTACCCCCCTTATTTGATTTGATTACGAGTGCATAATTTTTCGCGAGAACTGTGAAGTTGCGAGGGGGCTGTCACGTGGCAGGTCGGGTACTCTTGCAGACTAACCAATCTCCGGACTGCAATCGTTGGACGATGATCAATAAAGGTGGCTGAGTACCCTCCCGACTGCTTGTGTCCTCCTTCATTTGATCATAAATCGCTCATTTCTGCGAAAATTAAAGGAAGAAGTAGTTCCAACAATCATGGAAGATATGGATGAGAGTGTATTTCAATGAGAGGGAGAACTGTTTGAACAGATTGTGATACATCTGCCTTGTAAAACCTATGTTGGACTATTGTTCCATGGTCTGAAACCCTTATTGATGAAGGGTAATCTACCGGTTACCCTTCATCGGTTAGGTTTTTGATGAGAATTTGGTTACGTTGGCCGCGTAACATCTAACTTTAATCCCTCTTCAAATCTGCATACTTCCTACCCCCTATCATTCTGTCCAAAATCCCTATTCTCTTCCTACCCCTACCCCGCTTAACCAACAATCTACCCTCTAATATAACCTTCAACAACCCATTGCCTCTGAGTACACCTTCCATCAACCTTTCATGTCTTTTTTGGACCTCTCGCAGCAGACGCTTCTCCGCCACTACCATTCTCAAAACTTCATTCGTTTTTCTCTCTGTCCACCTCACCTTCTCCTCCATATCCACATCTCAAAATCTTACTATTTCTCCTCCTCATCCTTTCTCATGGACCAGGTTTCGGATCCATATAGTCCTACGCTCCATTTTAGACACTGGCAATATTGGCTTAAATTAAAGAGTAAAAATGGACAAGCGTAAAAAAAATCCGTCGTATATAACGTATATAAAATTTTTAATTTCTCGTCACGCCAGACAAATCGATGCGACGGCAAAGGTTAATGAGAATTTTTTAGAGAACAGAAAAACGAAGGCGCTCGTGAAATCTCGGCGAGTATGGATCACGGACTGGCCCGGGACGTGCATCGGTAACTTGTAGGAATTAAAGAGGGGCACTAAAGTTACGGCAGCTATCTATTTGTCTCTTAGCCCTCGTTAAAACACGTCCCCTGGAACCATTTTCCCCCCACCGCGCCACTGCTGGAAGGGAGGAGGGAGGGGACACAGGGGTAGGGGGATGGCCCTCCCTAAAATTAAGTGGCCCTGTCTCTTAGCGGCCTCTTCCCTCTTTCTTCACCCTCTCTCCGCTCACCCTCTCTCACTCTCCCTCTCCGGCTATCTCCCCACTCTCCCTCACTCCTACTCACCAAAGGGGCCACCCATCTCCCATAACTCTCATCTCTCTCGGCTCCCCTTTCTCCATCGCCGAGGGAGCTCAACTCAATCTCCCCGCAAAGCAATCCACCAGAGCTCGTGCGGGACATGCGGACGACGTCTTCCCGGCTAAGGGACCACGCTTCTCTCCTCCTTCCCTCGCATCGGGTCCCCTGGAATCAATGGCACTCTCAACGTTTCGGTGTCCCTGTGTTATCTCTAGGCATGTTTACCATTTTTTTGTCGGAGTCCTCTAGGGGATTAAATGCAATAAGCCCACGAGTATTAGTACCACCGGATTGGGCCCAGGTAACGATTACCAGAACTCTGTCGCTGTTGCTGATATACTGAGGCATGTGTCAAAATGTTCCTGTGCATATCCTACCAAAATATATTCTGCCTCACGAGCCACGGGACGGCGTTGACATTTGCATAAACAAATAAGACACAATTTTCCGCTCTAAAACAACACACATAATGTCGACCTAGGTATCGACACACCAAGTCATTCACAGGTCTATAATATTATTCTGAAATAATTTATCAAATTGCTCATAAGGCCTGTTGGTCACGTCCTTTCACATTATTATAAAAATTGTGTTTTACTTATTTATTTATTTAAATTTGTTACCATTCCACCAAATTGAACCTGAGTGTACATTTTTTGTGGGTTGAAAATGGATGAATTTCGAAAACATTACGTGAAAGAATTGGTTGTTGTGATATTTTTCTTGGGAAAAATATTGAAGGCTCTATGAGATTAATTATTAGTAATTTGATTGTTGCATTTGATTACGAAACCCATATGCTCTCTTGAAATGTTGCTATTTTAATGAAAGAAATGGGTGCAAGCTACAGACAAGGACTAAGCACCATTTGGAACTTAGAAAAATAAGATAGGCGAAGATCATTGCGAAGCAATAACTTGCATTTTCAGTGGATGCTGCTTTAGGAGAAGGCGCAGTGCAAATACTAGCGACTGCCCTAAAAAAGCTGTGGGTGAGATAAGAAAGTAAATGGATCCCAGAGGCGACCCACCTAGAATTCACTCACTTCCGGCTGATAGCGAGAAGCAGTTAAGTATTGTTGACCCCGGTGACATCATTCGAATTAATACGACCAGATGCTTTACAAGATTACTTGAGGTTTTTCAGATACGACTTCCACTCCCCGTTGCCCACAATTCCTCAGTTTCAGTTATCTCCCTAAGTTTTTCACCACGACTTCTTTGAACTCGTGTTTCCTTGGACAATTTTCATAAAAAAAGTCATGTTTCCTTCCTTTCCGAGAAGGCTTATCTATATTTACTTCCGACTTTGTCAAGTCTTGCCGTCCTCCCAACTATTTTCTTTTCCATCCTCTCCGTTGAATCACAAACAGAAATTTCATCCCCATCATTAGCCTCATCTCATCTGCCTTAAATCGTTCAGAATGTGGATAATAGAAGATGGGCTGATATTTCCCAAAGATGAAAGTGTGTTAATCGATGGATACGACTTGAATTAGGCTCGACTTACTCTGTGTGTTCATTAGTAACGCAGGCAAAACCCCGTCGCAATTTTGGGAGAAAAATTTGAGTCTAAAACATTCTCTTCTCGGTAGCCGCAAATGTTTAGTTGCCATCATAAATTAACAAACATTTCCGACAAGTTCTTACCTCATTGGTACAAAGGACCAATAGGTCTTAGTGCCCTTGGGCCACATTTTCAAGGGGGCCTCCACCTCACTTGCATTCTACCCGACAAAATAATATTATATATAATTTTACCGTCCTCGGTGGCGGCCGGGTAACGTCCTCGTCTGCCAACCCGAAGGTCGCGGGTTCGAATCCCGACTAGGTGGGTTTTTCAATCTCCACTTAGGACATGGATGTGTGTGTTTTGTCCTTGTTATTAAAAAACTGTTATAGTGCCCACTTTAATCGGCCTATTAGTGTTGTATGTGGGCGATTGAAAATAAATAAATAAAAGAGCATGCAAATTTTGTCCTTTTTAAGCATCAAAATAGTATGCCACTGTAAAATTTCCATTTCATTATTTCTTCTTAGAGTATTAATTTCAGAAATTTGTAATAAAGAGCTTTCTTATAAATCTGAGCTGATAACATGAGCTAAAATAATAGTTCAACTAGCCTTCCGCTAAGGTATAAAAATAAACCTTAGGGTTAGGGCTAAAGGCCTGTTTTACGCTTGGTGACGGCCTCGTAACTCTAACAATTACTACTACTACCTACCTCACCTCTCTGAAGGTCACAAAATAGAAAACGACGGCTATAAGAATTCGGCTCATCCTCCACAGTTAAACCTTCCCTCTCCACTTGCAATCCAAAGTGTGGATTGAGCCACTCGCTGGCACCTCGGAGGTCCGGTCAACAGTGTATTGAACCGGAGAGGATCAGAGTAAGAAAATACCAGGAAAAGGAAAGGGACGCCGCAATCCTGCCCTTCCAGCCCGAACCAAATCCAGGAGAAGTGGAGAGGAAAACTGTGAGTGAATTCATTTTGAAATATATATTGCGTATTAATCATAGAATATTCAAACGGGGATAAAATAAAGATGTACTGTTTCATTTACTGCCGTGTAAGATTACAACTGAAATGTTGAATTACCCATTAGTCGTAATGAATGCACGATTCCGCGATTCAAACTACACCTATATTTTACTCTCAACCGATTTCCAGCCTGGATATTTAGAAATTACGGGAGGAAATATGACGTAGGTATACGATGGATATCAGCCATATCATTACTGCCAGTATAGTAGTTTTAAAGTTCTCCCCCCAAAAATTGAACCATAGTGTAAAACGTTGATTTTCTAAGAGTTTGAGGCTGTGATTAGATGTTATTTCGTTTGACCCTATTAAGAGTCTCATTTTTAGGAATGAGGAATCGTTTTAGGCAAGAAAATAGGTTACCAGAGACTGTCTCTAGATCATGCTGATCGTAAATACTTAGTTCGAGGGAGCTACCGAAAAACTGTCATTCAAAGAGTGTAAAGCAACAGTAAGTCCATATTTATTCATATTATCAGATGGCAATGGCGTAACGCCCAATGTGAGCTGAAATGAACTCTTACGTAGTATTTAGAACTCCTTTAGTCACCTGCATGTATGAAATTGTAGTTGTAAAATAAATTCTAATGTTGGTGAATTCGCTGCCACTTCTGTTGGTTTGAAATCTCTTTTTTCTATTATATATTCCATGGGTTAGCTACTGATTGTGGGCGCACAGTTGAAATTTTTTTAAAGTGAATCCACTTTAACACTTTTGTATTTTAACACGTCCTGAAGAAGTACTGGTACCATGACGATTGCAAATTTTAGTTTCATGCCATGTGAATCCGTAATGTTTTTATTGTAAACCGCCTTGTAATTCAGAAAAAATAAATTTTAACAATAGCTACATGTTATTAAGTAGTGCCTAATGTAGATGACGACGGGTGTGAATCATTACCCGCCACACACCTCAGATGAGCTATCTAGATGTAGAAAGGGATGACAGCGATCGGAAAGTGAAGCCTTCGATTTGTACCTTTGCATTTCACGCGCGATATCAATGCCTCAATGGTCTTGTCAATGTTTCACGCCATAACGTTCAAATTTGAACGAGTCCCGCTGTTTAAAAAGAAGGGACTACTTTTCTCCAGGCAGGAAGGGCAGTCTTGGAGAGGGGAGGGTAGAACCTTGGGGATTGGGGAGGGTTAAGGCCTCTCGGTTAGAATGGGGGGGGGGGGGGGAAGGGATAAGGATGCATATCCTCTCCTAATGCAGGGTTCGTAAGCGGAGGTGCGGAAGGGCGGGAGGTTCTCTCTCAAGGGTAGGCTCATTTCCAGCCACCCCCTCCCTTCGAATGGCTTTTACGAGACATTTCACCGTAAGAAGGTTGGGAAAAATGAGAGAACGAGAGCGTGGAGGGACGCCGGGGAAGAATAAATCACGGGGGTTCTATGGGTCAGAGTGT